>JASDQU010013492.1:110628-124595 GCA_032191745.1 Picea mariana | reverse complement strand
TGATACATACGGGATCAGGTGGTCTTTGATTGAATCTGCAATGATTCTCTGAGCCCTGATTGAGTCCTTCTGATGCTTCGCTTTCTCTACGACATCTTCAGGTTCCTTCACTTCTTCTTTGATAAATCTTGATAGGTCATTCTCTGCAAGGCTCAGACCGATCCTATACTTCCAGGCACAGAAGTTGTCTATGCCTTCTAATTTCTCAACAAGCTTTGTGCTTGCAGACATCTTGTACTTTCGACAACAAAAATAGCCAAAAATTGAAAGTGCTTGAAATCAAGTTTTGACCTTACCAGGAGGTGCGCTTGGCTGAGGCGAGTAGCCTGGTGTCCTCCGATCTGAGAAAATCCAAATTTTACCCAGTCAAATCTGATCTGTGGATTTCTGGACTGGTGCTTCCGGTACTTCTGGTACTTCTGGTACTGGTTTTCTGGTACTTCTGGTACTTTTGTGAAACTAGGTTTTCACTTTTCGGGAGATCCAACCACTGAAAAGGTGCGCTCTAGGTGCCAAATTGATCCTTGGGGGAGGCCGCAACTTTCTAGGATGTTAGGGAGATGAAAATACTCACTTTTGCAAAACCCTAATTTTTGGGTACGGTAACAGTGACGTTTTTCCTCTTGCAAATTGTGCTTCCTTCAGGTTGGCTCTAATACCATGTTAATGTTTATGCCATTATTATAGTTCTTTGCATTTCATTAGATAATAGCATAATAAGAACAAGATCATTGAGAAATACACATTCACAAGAGACACAACATTTGTCCTGGGAAACCCTCTAAGGGAAGAAAACCCAGCAAAAACTTCCTTATCATAAGTAGCTTATACAATGTTCAAGAGATAAATCAAACCAATACAAAAATTCCTCCCCAAGAGATGCGCCACCCTTCTTCTCCTCTCTCCAACTTGTAATTGCAGCTTGCCTCGTAAGAGAATGAGCAAGTGAGTTGTGTGTGTTAGAAGTGAGGCACTAGCCTCTTATTTATATCAACCTGGCACGTGTGAAAGGTCACAATCTGTCAGGGCCGACCTCTCACTCTGGGTGGGTAAACCCACCCTTAATTAATTATGGGTCTTCCATTATAACTGCTGGGGCCGACTTCTTATTCTGCCCTTTGTAATTGTCCGATGACCAATCCGCAAAAGGGGATTTGGTCCTTATACAATTACCGACATGATTAATCCACAATGGGGATTAATCCAANATGACATGATTAATCCGCAATGGGGATTTAATCCAATAATAAAATAATAATAAGAATGCTCTTCGCAGTTACATTATTTCAACAGTTGAAACTAAAAATAGCAAGCTTAGAAACACAAACATAATACTAAAAAGTGAATTGAGTAGTTGTGAAGAAGAGAATTACAAGATTGAAAAGACCATTGATAGCTTGAAGGAACAATTAGAAGATTATAAGAAATTGAAAGAAGAATTGGATCACACAAAAGGGGAGCTACTATTGACAATAGAAAAGTTAAAGAAGTTCGAAAAAAGTACTGAAAAATTAGATGAGATCCTTAGTATTCAAATACATCCAAATGAAAAGAAAGGAATAGGATACAATGACAGTTTGAAGACAACAAAACAAGAGAAGGAAGATGGAAATGATGAAACCAACACTCTAGAGCAAGTTTAACAACAAGATAGAAGACTAGAATTCAGAAGGAATGAGACATCAAGAAGATCCTCTCCCATCAGGTATGAAAGCAATCATTATGAAGAAAACTACCTAAGAATAGATCATGAACCTAGATGGACCACACCACAAAGAAGATCACTTACTCCCTGGTATCAAAATTTCTTTCTTGGACACTGTTATACTTGTGGAAATTTTGGACACAAGGCAATCAATTGTAGAATCAATGAAATGAATAACTACGCAAGATACATGAATGGTGCAAATAGTAGATATGTAAATGTTTGTAGACCTGTCAACATAAATTATAATCCATTTGACCCGTTAATGGATCAAAATATTGTATACTACAAGTGCAATAATCTTGGTCACAAAGCACGAGATTGCAGAGAGATGAAGGAAGATAATCTTATGCCAAATGTCCCTATACCAACTACAACATGGAAAAGGAAATAAATTCCACACAATGAAAACTGCCTAATAACATTGGTCGCTAAAGAATGCAAAGAAGAAGATGAATGGTTCATAGACAATGGGTGCTCATCTCATATGACTGGAGATAAAAAAAAAATTGTCAGCTTGAAGAAAAAGGGTGGAAATGTTGCATTTGGAGATGACTCATCTACCAAAATAGTTGGAAAAGGAACTGTAAAGCTTGTAAGTGAAAATGTAAAAGTAGGAAAAGTCCAATTGGTTGAAGATCTGAAGCATAATCTCCTCAATGTCAGCAAAATATGTGATCAAGGATACACTCTTACGTTTAAAAATCATAGAAAAGAACTCAAGAAGATTGGTTGCAATTGCAACAAGAAGACTGAACAACATATACATCCTAGACATGAAGAAGAGAGAGAATACATAAGTGGCACAAAAGGATTCCAAGGAAGAAAAAGTCCCAAAGACCAAAAATAAGGATGAAGTATTATTGAGTGCCACATGTTCAGGGGGAGCAAACCCAAAGAAGAAGGTCACTTTATGCCATTGAACTTAGAGGGAGAAACCCCATCCTTTTCCATTGATGTCAAAGGGGGAGAGAAATTGGGATTAGGATGACAGGGGGAGCATGAGTGTTGCCATCAATGACAAAGGGGGAGATTGTTGGAAGATTGGTTGTTGTCATTGATGTCAACCCGAGCCATTGGATTTTGTGCCCCACAGTTGATCGAAGTAGATAGACATGAAGGAAATTACACATGCAGATACAAAATCCATGGATGGATAGTATAATTCATGCCACTTCCGGTGGTATGTGACACATCACGTGGATCCTCACGATTGAGGAGAAATGAATTTTTGAAGATGACAATGTGAATTGAAGCAGAAACTACATGTCGACCCTAATGTTAAAATGAAGTGAAATAAAGGGTATAAATACATCTAATTATACATTCATTTTTCAATACAAACAATTTTATTAATGAAAAAGGAGATATGAGTTGAATTTATGAGGAAATCTGAAGTAAAGAAGGCCAAATTTCAAGGGAGGATGAAGTCTTTTGGTGATGTGTTCTAAGGTATGTTATTTACAGGTCATCTTACCATTTTCGCTATAAATTTGTTTCTAGAACGATTCAGATGGTGAAATTCAGAGGCTATTGAGAAGACATATCTAGGTACATGTGGTCAAAATTTCAGCGCTTTATTCGCTAAAATGTTGGAGATACACTCTGTGGAAGATATGGTTTTTGACTAGTCCTGAAGCTAGTCATAAACATGTGTTCCGGGAAAAACAATCATAATGTCTTCATAGAGAATCCAAATGAAGTGAGACCAATTGCATTGGTAATAGTACAAACTGTAGTTTCCTGTGTATGAATTTCATAATCTGATGTTAAATATTGAGCACGGGAAATTCTGTACAAGTTTGCTCTCCTGAATAAACTATAATTGAATAAGGTCTACCATTTTCTCTATAACTCCTTTTCTGGGAGGATTCAAGGAGTGAAAATTGGAGGAGTTTCATAGAATACATTGAGTAATATTATCTATAGGATCAGAGTATTCCAAGAAGTGAAGAATTGTAGAGGTTGAAGAAGTATTAGGAAGCATTATTAGGTTCTATGTGATGGTTGGTTGATGGTGATAATTTAATGTAAAGTTTTATTATCTCTCATATATTCTTGGGTGGAAGGAAGGGGAACAGAAGGAGAGGTCAACCCTCTTTTGATATTGGAGGATTGTATATTTTTTTGGAGGTTAATCCCTCGCTTTATATTCAGAATATGTAGCTAACTTTGGAAGTCATTACTTCATTTGAACAATAATACATGATTACTTCTTATATACTGTGCATGGTGTATTGGTGTATCTCTTATACTATTCTTGGATAGTATTCATTGGTGATTGGATATAAATTGAATACATGATCTGATTGAAGTACAAGTTAAAAAATACTAATTGCTCTAAATATTGATTCACCCCCTCTCAGTATTTCCAACAAATACAAGGATTTACTGCCGCAACACAAAGCTTTCAGAGTTGATAAATCTAAGGAGTAAAAACAGATGGTTCTCACTATTCTCTCCAAACTTAATCCTGAATTCTCCGTGTTTGTATCCACATTCCATTCAGTCAAATTAGCTTCTAGATCCACCTGAAATATGCCTTCTCTTGAGGAATTTATCGAATCCCTGACACAAGATCAAACCAAGCTCATCAACATGGGAAAAATCAAAGGCTCGAAGGCGTATGCACTTACTGTGCAATATGGAAGCCATCAAAATCATAAATCTAAATATAAAGACAAAATGAAATCTCATGCAAATCCGAAGAAGGAAGGTGTTAGCACCAGAAGTCACCCCTGGATTGCAGTAGGGATGAGCCTGATACCCATCAGTTTGTATGTCATAGTAAATAAGTTTAAGGATGGTCTAATGGATGCAGTCTCAGGATTGTATCGCTTTAACTCAGAAAAATGGGTTGGAGATGCGTAGATAAGTGAAGTCTTGATCTAACTTAAGCCAATAAAGTTGTATAGTGGTGAGTAGGTAGAAGGAAGGTGAGAAAGTAAGAAGGTATGCTCTGAACATCCGGTCTTCTAGCAGCATTTGGGGGAAAATTCTCAGATACAAGATCCTCTTGGATCTGAAGACTTCAAGAAACTGAAAACACTACAAAAACATATATAGTCAAACCTACACTATACTATAATCACATCACCTGACTGGATCCTCCATGCCCAGGATTTTAGAGTCAGAAGCAAAATATAAAGAAAGGAGATGGATGCCATTAAACAATAAGTCTCAAGGATCAGTTCATAACCAGAGAACCATAGGCCTCATCAAAACATTACAATTGGGAGCTTAGCTCTACCATCGACACTAACAAAATGGAAAAAATGCTTACATATACTTAGAACTGGCTCTGTTGTTGAAGGTGCGATCATGCCACGAGTTTAAGGCTTTGTGTTGATGAGTTTCTCTGTCAGGCTGCGCATGCAGACATTGGTCAGACTGCTCATGCAGTCTTCTGTCGGACGTGATCTCTGTCAGACTGGATTGACAGTCTCCCCCTGCGATTTGTCCCTCTCTGGCCTTCTATTTAAGGAAGGAGATGATGTCTCACCCACCTTCCTTATTTTCATTAACTTCTACATCAGGATCGGAGAGGCCCAAGTCAACTCTGCTCCTAAACAACGTGGAGACCTTCCCTTGGCTATTGCTGCTTCATTGGACTGCTACAAGGGGACCTAGTCGGCGAACGTGGACGAGACTCTTGGTGGGGACAATGGCGCCAACGTCGTGGAGATGAGACGAGGGATGCTCATGTGGTCAGGCGAGGCAGATGGAAGGTGACATGGAAAGTGTGGGCGACGGAAGGTGTGCACACTACGCTGGGATAGGTCAGAGGTGAGGTGGCGCGAGGTGGTGATGTGGGGGCTGATGAGAGGCCATAGTAGTAGACGGGGTGGGACCATATTCCTGGGGAGAGGGGAGCGATAAGACACCTGGCAGGAGATGACAAGCGGGAGTGATAAGGGAGGTGGCCAGGCGGTGAGTGGAGGACAGGTGTAGCATAATGAGACGAGGAGGGAGAGCGGATGATGTGATGTGCAGAGGTGAGAGGAGGAGTGAGAGACAGATGTCAGCAGGAGGTGGGAGCGGTAAGAGGTGGTGGTAAGCGGTCTAGTCGGAGGGGGTAGGCAGTCGTAAGAGGTTTTAGGCGGGCGGGGGGGGTGTCTGATATCACGAGGAGGCACCACAATAGTGGGGGGCACGCAATTTAAAACCACCATACCGGACCCCCCCCTCGTTAAAGGCAGAACAACGAGGGGGGGGGTATGATATGGAACCTGTGCCGTAGATCTAAGCACACAGATCTCGACTGCCTAGATCTATGCACTCCTTAGCATGATGCGCCCGGATATAAAACTTAGGATAAGTGAGTTTTTTAACCCATTCTTGTCGTTCTTTAGTGAAAGGGGGGCCATTTCTTAGGAAAATACCCCCTCACAAAATTATGTGATAACATTAGGCTCCATGGGGGATGGATTTCTCCCTGCGAGATGCCAAGAAATCTTCTGTAGCTTCAGTGCCGTACTGTTGGGTTATGGATTCACTTACTAAAACTGAAAAACAAACATGGAAAACAATATTTACATATACAGGGGAGCCACTTATGGCTCAAGTAAAACATTTCTTCAGGAAATGTCCATTCACAAGGCCATTAAAAACTTCCTCGCCCTCCAAGTCCTTTAACTTGTAAGTATTATTTAAAAACACTTCAGAGATCGTGAAAGGCCCGATCCACAGGGCTTCAAATTTGCTATGCTTTCCTTTGTCCTGCCTGGGTGCATCACATTTAAGCACTAGATCTCCCAGCTAAAAATCTTCCTTTTTCGCCTTTCTGTTAAAGGCTTGCTTGATCCTCTACAGACAGTCATGAGATATGTCCACCACCTTCTCTCTAATCTGCTGGGCTTCTACCAGTTGATGAATTCTTCTGATCATATTGTCAGGTTCTCCTTGATAATTTTGAAAGAATTTCGCTACGGGTAAAGCCAACTGAGAAGGAAAAACAACTTCAGTCCCATAAACAAGTTGGAAATGGGAGATGGCTAGGGATATTTTTGTTGTCACTCGATTATCCCACAGGGAAATTTGATCTTTGAATCCCATGCCTTCTTATTGTCTTCTAACAGTTTTTTAATAAGCTTGATCAAACTTTTGTTAGAGGACTCCGCCAGTCCATTGCCTTGGGGATAATAGGGAGTGGAGTGAATTGATGAAATCCCAAACTACTCACAGAACTTGATCAATGGCTCAGACTTGAAGGATGCAACATTTTCAGTGATGATTCTGTTCGAACAACCAAACCTTGCCATAATATCTTCAAGAAAACCAATGATCACTTTGTGTGAAGCACTCCTGGTGGGGATAAATTCTATCCATTTGGTGAAATAATCTGTTGCAGTTAAGATCCACCTGTGTTGACCACTTGAAGCAGGATGAATTTCCCCAATGGAGTCCAACCCCCATTGCTGAAAGGGACATGAAGCTACTACAGGCTTTAGTGGCAGAGATTTGAGCTGTTGTTTTCCTGAGAATTTTTTACATTTGATACAGACTTTGATTTTTGTATAGACATCAGTGAATAAAGTGGGCCAGTAGTACCCAACCTTGAGGATTTTGTAGGTTGTGGTCTTCCAAAAATGGTGTCCCCCACATAGGATTCTATGGAAATCAAATGTAATTTTCTGGGCCTTTTGTGGGTTCAGACATCTCAAAAGAAATCCCAGAGGGTCTTTCCAATACAAGACATGGTCAATAAGGAAATACCTAATTGCTTTGAGCTTTAAATCTCTTGGCTTGATTTTTCCCATATCATCAGGGGGCATTAACTCCTACAAAAAAATGTAATATCTTTATACCAGGTGCATTCTGCCAATGGAGGAGTGTCTTGAGAACTTTTGTCAGACAACTTAGCCTGCTGATCTTTTGAGCAAACATTGATGAAGTTAACCCCCAAAGTTTTATAATTAAATTCAACCAATAGCTTGGATAAACCTTGGCCTTTAATTATCTTGGTGGGATTTATATCCAGGTCGAACTCAATAATTTTGGTGACCCACTTGCTTCTTTTCCCGTCTATGTCAGGCTGAATAAGAATGTCCTTCACAGAAGCTAAAGGAACATATGCAATGACCTTTGAGTGTAGAACATAGACTTTGAAAGCTTTGAGAGATTTCACCAAGGCATAGGCCTGCTTTTCCATGATGTCGTATCTGATCTCAACATCCCTCAACGCTCTGCTGAAAAAGGAAATAGGCTGTTCAAGCCCTGCATCATTCTTATGTAGTAGAACAATGACCACTGTGTCAAAGGAAGCGAAATAAAAGATCAGAAAATTCTCAGAGTAGTCAGGACTGATCAATACAGGGGCCTCAGTCAATGCTTTCTTAATCTGGATGAAGGATTCCCTGGGTTCAACATTCCACTTTATTTCATTCCCCTTCCTGAGCATGGCTGTGATATGTCTCACCAATTCAGCAAAATTTGAAACAAACCTCCTTAGAAGTTAATCTTGCCCAGAAAAGACTGGACCTCTTTCCTGGACCTTGGGAGTGATAATGTTTGGATTGCTTCCACCTTGTTTGAATTGATCTTGTCTCCCTCGACTGATACTATGTGGCCAAACAACTTTCCCTCCTTCATAGCAAATAATGATTTCTTGGGGTTCAGGGAAAGACCAAACCTTCTGCATTTCAAGAAAACTTTCCTCAGATGACAACAATGTTCTTTATCAGATTTGGAAAAGACTGTTATGTCATCTAGATAGATGACCAAAAATTTATCCTTCTCTCCAATGAAGGCGATGTCCATGGCTCACTGAAAGGTTGCTCTTGCGTTCATTAACCCAAAGGGCATTTTGGCATACATGAATGTGCCCCAAGGAGTGGTGAAGGCTGTCTTTTCTCTGTCCTCAGGTAAAACATAGATCTGATTATAGCCGGAAAAGCCATCAATCATGGAAATCTTGGATGCACCTGTTATCCTTTGCAATATATGTTCCATCTTTGGTAAGGGGTAATTGTCCTTCTTTGAGCTCCTATTCAGATTTCCGAAATCAACACATAATCTAATTTCTCCACTTTTCTTTATTACTGGGACTAGATTGGCCACCCATTCAGAATATCTCAAAGGGAAAATGATTTGGGCATCCAATAGTTTCTTTAATTCTCTCTCCATGATAGGCAACAACATAGGATTAATCTGTCTAAGCTTCTACCTAAATGGATTGGATTCTTCCTTCAATGGGATCTTGTGCTCCATAATGTTGATGTCATATGTTCCGAGGTCTTCATAGGTCCAGGCAAACACATCATAAATTATTTTAATAGATCAATATACTTGGCCCTCTGCTCCTTTGACAAACTATTAGACAACCTGACAAACTTTGGATCTTCCTCTCTGCCAATATTGCACGTAGATACATCAACATCCTCATCTGGTCTCTTAGCCTTCACTGCCACATTGTTACTGTCAAAAATCATTTCCAAAGGGAGCAGTCCCTTTGGAATGTGATTACTTGGTAACTGCACAATATGATGATTAGCAATCGTGTTCAGAAAAACATCAGCATGGGGGTCCATGTCAGAATCAGGATCTTGATTGATATGTAATTCTGAAAACTCATCAACAGTCTCCATAAATATTTTGATTTCAAGATCATCTTCAAACACTTTCCAATGCTTGACATTGTCAGGTACGAAGGGTCTATACTTTACCTCTACCTCATATCTGAGCTTGGGTGGCAGAGGAACTCTGAAATTGCTCGCTGAGACAACCAAATAATTGGCCACTGTATTTTCTTCTCTAGGGATGAATGAAATGTTGAAAGCTAGGAAAAAACTGTCAATGAGGTCCCATACTTCATTTCTGTAACTCCTAAGACGAGGGTGTTTGGCTTGATAAACATTTCTGATTTTCTGGATAATCAACTCAACATCTCCAAACACTGATATCTCTTCAATCCCCATTTTCTTTGCAGTCCTTAAGCCCAAAACGAGAGCTTCGTACTCTGCCACATTATTGGTGGCTTCAAATTCTAATTTGTAGGACAAAGATATAGTTTCTTGAGCAAGGGAACAAGGACTACTCCAACACTAAGACCTTCTCTCGAAGAAGCTCCATGAAAGAACATTTTCCACACAACAGTAGTTGGGGGAGGTACTTCATGAAAAGAAACAGGCTTCTTTCTGATTTGAATAGGAGCCTCACGAGTGTTGGTGAGCTGCAACAAGCTAGATCCCAAATCAATATCAAGGGAAAAAATAGGATGATTGGTGGGGTCTGCTTCATCACTGACAATGTAGGCCAGTTGAGCTTGTCTGTATAGTCTTCTATAGTCCCCTCCAAAGACTGGAATGGTAACATATGTGAGGTCCATTTGCAATGTTCCCCCAAGCCTTTTTATCTAAGATCTTGACAATAGCATGCCAAACTTGGGAGGAACATCAGCCACCACAATATCCATGACCACACTTTTCATGGGCAGCTGAAACAAGTTTACCACCAGATTTTTGATCACCCCAAGACACTGCACCCTCCTTGAATCGAAAGAGTACAAGTCATGGTAGGCCTTTGTGACTTCCAACCCGATTTCTTCCATGACTTCTTTGGGCATGAGATTATGGGAATCCCCCGAATCCATTAGACAATTATGCAACACCTTATCATATATGTTTAGGGATGTGTAGAAGGGAGGGGATGAATCATATTTATCTTCTACCATAGGGCCTAAGATGACTGCTGGATTTTCATATTGGAGGTTCACTGAGTCTGTAGAATGGAAAGATGACTTGGACTGCAACAATTTAGAGAGGGACCTCTTGAAATCTTCATGTTTGACTAGCTCTGAAAGGGGTACAAGAATTATGAGACTTTGAATTTCATGCTCAAAGTTAAAGGAGGAGGGAGGCTTCATAATTTCTCTCACCTCTGGGATGAGGTCTTTGGATATTGGCGAGGGATTCTGAGTTTTCTTTTCCTTGGTGATATTTTTTGCATGCTTAACAAGTTTCTCTGCTATGAGAGGCTGATCAAGGATGTTAGAATTCCCTTCTTTCTTCTTTGACCCGAGGTTATATTTATTGGGACTGCTATCATTTGCTTTCTCTCCCTTACTCAACTCATTTATTTGACTGTTCATGAGGAATTCTTCGTATGCAGATTGAGTTAAATGAGGAAATGAGGAGGTGTCCTCAATACAATGAATTTCAGTCTAACTCTTCTTCTTCCTCTTCCTTATCAATAACAATGTTGTTTTGAAAAGGAGGCTGGATTTTCTGATCGTTTCTATCTCTATCCCTTTGTTCCCTTGGCATAATCTGAGGAGGATTGTTGTTCGGCCTCCTGAAGTTGCCTCTATTTTCCATATTTTGGGGATTTATGTATGTTGACTTCCCCTCCATTTTCATTTTTTCCATCTCCACAGATAGGGACTTTACCATTTTGGTCAATTCATTTACTTGAGGGTAAGATGCAGAAGAACCAGATGTTGAAGCCTCATATCTCCCTCTTCCCTTTACTCTATCAGATTTGCTTCCGAGCCTGTCAACTGCCAACACATTGGATTCTACTTCCAGGGCTACATCTTGCATGTTAGCCAAGGAAATAGCTCTTCTTTCTCTGAGCAGGAGGCAAAAATCAGGGTCAAAGGCACTAGCATAAGTGATTTTGGTAGAGGCTTCTGTGGGTTTTATCTCAATAGGGATCTTATTGTACATCTTGTTGAATCTTTTAGAAAAGTTAGAGACACATTCTCCTTCCTTTCTCTTCAGGGACCCGAACTCTGTGATATAATACATAAAGTCTTTTTTATCTCCCCACTGTCTCAAGAAGATGTCATCTAGAGCCTCAATCCCAACAATGGATCCAGGGGTCAAACCTCTGAACCATTTCCTAGCCTCCCCATCAAGGCTCTGGGAAAAAATTCTTATCCAAGCATCTTCATTTTCAATATTTAGATTGTCTGCATAACTATAGAAGGCAGCAAGGTGCTCTTCAGTAGTTATGTCTTCCTCTATAGTGAACTTAGGCATGTATTTCAAGGAATCTCCAGCAGGGAGAGCATTCATAGGCTGGGGTAAGACTAGAGGAGTATATCTTGCAGCCACTATGGCATCCATTCTGTTCCTAGGAGGATTAACACCTGCCATAGGGATGTGAGGTTGAGGAGAACTTGGAGATGAAGGTGTTAAGACAGGGGAGGCTAGAACTAAGATTCCAAGGGGAAAGGAAAACAACAAAGGATTTGGAGAGAGATATGGAGGGCTTGGGGGAAGTGGGGTCTCTCTTTCTGTGGTAGTGGCAACAGTAATAGGAGGAGGAGTGGTGAAACCAGGGGTAGGAAAATCTTTTGAGGCACTGGGTCTAAACCATGGTACAATTTCAGGGGAGAGTGGAGTGACAAGGCTTTCTCCCTCAAGTCCCAGACTAGGAGAGGAAAAATCAGCAGGAACACTCCTAAAATTTAATGTTCGGGAAACTCCAACAAAAGGTATAATAGTAGAATAAGAAGCAGAAATTGGAGTTATTATAGGAGGAGATTGAAGATCATCAGAGATACTTGGTTCAACAGTGGAAGTACTTTCTTGGAGGGCCTTTCCCTTTCTGATAATCTTCTCTGGGTCCGCTTCAGGTGTTGTTAGGGGCAGCTGTGGAGTAGACCTCATGTGTCTGCCTATGGAAGCCACAACTAAAACAATGGAGTCGTCACAGTGGAGTGGCTAGGTGCACAGTCACAATCTTGATGTACTGGGCTCTGATGCACCTTCAAAACCAGTAAGCTTGTCGTTCAATCCCAGGCAAAATATTCAACTTTGTCCCTGGAAACGACGCCATAAATGTTAGCACCAAAAGTCACCCCTGAATTGAAACATGGATGAGCTTGATACCCATCAGTTTGTATGTCACAGTAAATAAGTTTAAGGATGGTCTAATGGATGCAGTCTTAGGACTGTATCGCTTTAAGTCAAAAAACTAGGTTGGAGATGCGTAGATAAGTGAGGTCTTGATCTAACTTAAGCCAGTAAAGTTGTATAGTGGTGAGTAGGTAGAAGGAAGGTGAGAAAGTATGAAGGTTTTCTCTGGACATCCGGTCTTCCAATAGACTTTGGAGGAAAAGTCTCAGATACAATATCCTCTTGGATATGAAGACTTCAAGAAACTGAACACGCTGCAACAACAGATATAGTCAAACCTACACTATAATATAATCACAACACCCGACTGGATCCTCCATGCCCAGGATTTCAGAGTCAGAAGACAAATATAAAGAAAGGAGTTGGATGCCATTAAACAAGAAGTCTCAAGGATCAATTCATAACCAGAGAACCATAGGCCTCATCAAAAAATTACAATCAGGAGCTTAGCTCTACCATCGACACTAACTAAATGGAAAAAATGTCTACATATTCTTAGAACCGGCTCTGCTGCTGAAGGCACAATCATGTCATGAGTTTAAGGCTTTGCGTTGATGAGTTTCTCTATCAGGCTGCGCATGTAGACGTCGGTCAGACTGTCCATGCAGTCTTTTGTCGGACGTGATCTTTTTCATACTGGACTGATAGTCTCCCCCTGCGATTTATCCCTCTCTGGACTTCTATTTAAGGAAGGAGACGATGTCTCACCCACCTTCCTTATTTGCATTAACTTATGCATCGAGATTGGAGAGGCCCAAGTCAACTCTTCTCCTAAACAACGTGGCAACCTTCCCTTAGCTGTTGCTGCTTTGTTGCACTACTACGAGGGGACACAGTCGGCGGACGTGGATGAGACTCTTGGTGGGGACGATGGCGCCAACGTCGTGGATATGAGACGAGGGGTGCCCATGTGGTCAGGTGAGACAAATGGAAGGTGACATGGAAAGTGCGAGCAAAGAAAGGTGTGCACACTGCGCTGGGACAAGTTAGAGGTGAAGTGGCATGAGGAAATGATGTGGGGGCAGATGAGAGACCGCAACAGTAGACGAGGTGGGACCATCTGTTTGGGGAGAGGGGAGAAGTAGAACACTTGGCAGGAGATGACAGGCGAGAGTGATAAGGGAGGTGGCCAGGAGGTGAGTGGAGGACATGTGTAGCATAATGAGATGAGGAGGGAGAGCGGACGATGTGATGGGTAGAGGTGAGAGGCAGAGTGGCAGACATATGTCAGCAGGAGGTGGGAGCGGTAAGAGGCAATGGTAAGTGGTCTAGTTGGAGGGGGTAGGTAGTGGTAAGAGGTTTTAGGTGGTGGGGGGTTCGATATCACGAGGAGGTGCCATGATAGTGGAGGGCCTACATTTTAAAACCACCATATCGGACCCCCCCCCCTCGTTAAAGGC
>JASDQU010013492.1:83595-95978 GCA_032191745.1 Picea mariana | reverse complement strand
ATGCAAAGGTCCTCCTATTCTGATGGGGGACAACTCTCCAGTCAAGGTCATCGACAAAGGAAGGATTGAACTCACCAACAGAAGCTTCGAGAATGTGTTGCACATTCTTAAAATTTCCATCAATCTTCTCTCCGTGTATCAAATGACGAATTCTGGCACTAGAAAGAAACTCATATTCACACCTAATGCAGTGGACATCTATGACATGCAAACCAATTCCAGGGTTTCTACCAGTGAGGTAAATCATCAATCTAGATTGTATATATTTTCTAAATTTATTGAACCAGATTCTTCTTTACTGCTTACCCATGCTGATGAAATTAGTAGGATATGACACAAAAGGTTAGGGAATTTGAATTTCAGATATATGCAACAACTTAGCAAGAAAATATTGTTGATGGTATACCAAACATCCATTTCTCCGAAGGAATCTGTGAGGGATGTGTTCTTGGAAAACACCCTCAAGAGAAATTTGACAAAGGGAAGATTCAGAGAGATTCCTCTCCTTTGGATCTGATCCATAGTGACCTCATGGGTCCTTTTCCGCATCCATCAATCAACAAAGTGAGGTTTTTTCTCATTTTGTTTTATGATTTCTCACATTTCACATGGATTTACTTTCTCAGGAAAAAATCAGAGGTCTTTCAACACCTCAAAGATTTCAAAGCCCTCGTTGAGACACAGTCAGTAAAGAAAATCAAATTCCTCCGAATTGATAACGGGGGAGAGTATGTCAATCATGAGATTCAAAATATTTGTCATGGGGAAGGGATTCAGTTGCATCACATAGTTCCCTATACTCCACAACAAAACATATTTGCTGAGTGAATAAACATATCTCTAAAAGAGATGGGATCTTGCATGCTACATGCATAGTCACTACCACAGAGACTATGGGCCAAAGCACTTAATTGTGCAACCTACATCCAAAACAGATCTCCCCATAGATCTGTCAAGGATAAGACCCCCTACGAGGCTTGGAGCGGCCTCAAAACGGAAGTGACCCACTTTTGTATTTTCGGTTCACGTGCATGGGCCCAGATTCCCTTTGAAAAGAGGAAGGCACCTAATTCACAGAGCACAGAGTGTATATTTTTTGGATACCCTGACGGTGTGAAGGGATACCGACTTATTGATCTTTCCTTAGACCGACTCATCATTGAACAAAGTGTCCAATTCGAGGAAAGTGTCTCGCATGTATCTCAACAACCGCATACAGACACCTTCATTCTTCCACCTGTTCTAGATGATGAGCATACACATGCCGACTCTTCTTCAAACGAGAGTTCTGATTTAGAGGATTTAGAGGATTCCAATACAGATTCAGTATAATCAGATGCAAAGTCAGTGCATCCATATGCAAAGACAGAGAAGAGGCCCAAGTGGGCACAAACTACTCTTCAGGATGTAGGGGATCTTGTTGGTGATCCAACTGATATTAGGAGGAATTGATCTGATTTCGAGGAGCCTCCTATTGCACTCATTTCCACTAAACCATTGCCCTCCATGAATATTTTCTTGGTTCAGTCTTCAGATCCACAGTCTTATGGCGAGGCTGCTGGAAATCCCTTTTGGGAATCCACTATGCAGGAGGAGTACAACTCCCTCCTAGAGAACCAGACTTGGGATCTGGTTCCCCTTCCTTCTGGAAGGAAACTTGTTAGGTGTAGATGGGTCTATAGGACCAAGAGCACAATGGATGGATAGATTAGCAGATACAAAGCCAGGCTTGTTTCCAAAGGCTTTTAGCAGGTGCATGGCATTGACTATGATGAGAACTTCGCTTCAGTAGCGAAGATGGATTCCATACGTTTGGCACTTGCCATTGCGACGACCAAGGGATGGGAAGTCCATGAGATGGATGTGAAGAATGAATTTATTCACAGTGATCTCTCTGAGTAGATCTATATGGAGCAGCCCCAGGGATTTATGAAAGAATCCTCTTTGGTTTGTCGACTGAAGAAATCTCTTTATGGCCTCAAGCAAGCTCCGAGGGCATGGTGTGCCGATATGGAATCCTACCTGCTGTCACATAAATTTGTACGTTGTAAATCATACCTGGATGTCTACATGCTTAGGACGACTGATTCACTTCTACTCTTAGTTTTGTATGTTGATGATTTTTTGATCATCGGTTGCTCGAATTCAACGATTGTTGCAGTAAAGAGGATTCTACATGATGAGCTTTTGATGAAGGACATGGGTCCACTTGTTACGAGGAAAGTATCTCTATGGCTAGGGAAAAACCACAACAGACGTAAATGACTATATAAATCAACTCTATTCTCAAGTATTCTATATAAACAAATATGTTAGCAAGACAAGATAAAAGGCCTACCTCGTCTAGACGTTCGATGAAGTCCACCATTGAGCACTTGACCCAAAGCAATATACCTGCAACTAGTCCTCAAAAACCAAGAAAAGCAAGCATATGGTGATAATATATGATGTTAGCGCATTCAATAGCATAATCCATTAATATACATAACAAATACGCCCATGGAATAATAATTCAAATATTTGCAAGATATCAATTGGACGGGAAAAGAGTATTTATATTAATATATGATCAATAGAAGTAAAAAAGTTACAGACTTCCATGTCGGCACGGTTCGGAACCGAGAAACTAAGTTCCTTCCAGCTGGGCCTCCACCACTTCAATCCTCCACCAAAGGAAAGCTCATGTAAGAGAGACAATGGAGTTCATACTCAATAAGGGAAGAGCTTGGGGGATGAACACTGTGTTTAGACTTAAAGGACAAAGGGATCAAGACTCAATATGAAGTGAATAATTTCTCCAGAGTAAATTTGATCTCAAAGTTGAATTCTTTCTCCTCTTTTCCATAGCTTGGAATTGGCCCATTTATAGCCCTCAAATTTAACCGAAGGGTCTAGTCAGAACGTTTCTAGTATATGGAAGGCCAAGGATCATTGATCTCACTCCGTGACATGGAAACTTGACACCATTTTTAAGTTTTGGGCACAAATCACGATGTACGCAGGTTGTATAGTAAGTAAGGTGCTTATATGTGGAAAAAATGCATTTTTATCACTGGGATTTGCAAAAAGGGATGAAAAGTCTACATAGGGAAATGGAAAAAGGCCCTTTGTGCAAGATTGCATAGGGTGAGACAAATCTTGCTATAACACCGCTACAATTCTTCCTTGGACTCAAGATCGATTAGGATGCATCAGAGATCAAATTGTCTCAAGCCAAGTATGCTTGAGATCTCCTTGAGATATTCCACATGACAGACTGCAAGTCTGCTCCGACTCCTTTACTATCAAGATTCAAACTTGCGGATGGCAGGGACACTCCACTGGTTGACATCACATTGTACAAACAACTAGTGGGGAGCTTGTTGT
Organism: Picea mariana; assembly: GCA_032191745.1. Taxonomy (NCBI): domain Eukaryota; kingdom Viridiplantae; phylum Streptophyta; class Pinopsida; order Pinales; family Pinaceae; genus Picea; species Picea mariana. Next base: position 92,612 of record JASDQU010013492.1, on the reverse strand, counting down.
ATCTCACACACTTTAGACCATACCTCTCCTATGCAGTTGGTGTAGTTTTCAGGTTCATGCAAGAGCCGCATGAGCTACATTGGAAGGCTGTAAAGCATATCGTTCTATACGTACAAGGCACCATCACCTTTGGGATTCATTATGCAATGGAATCTACATTAGATCTCATCGAGTTCACTGATTCTAACTGGGTTGGCGATAACACTGATCGCAAGTCCACATCTGGTTACTCACTTAGTCTTGGTTCCAAGCCTATCTGTTGGTTGAGCAAGAAGCATGCTGCTATTTCTCTTTCTTTAGTTGAGGCAGAGTACATAGGGGTAGTTAACATAACTATTCAAGCTATGTGGCTACAACATTTTCTCATTGAGTTGGGCATTCAGTTTCATCGGTCGATTGTCATTTGGTGTGACAACTAGAGCACTCTAAAGTTCTACATAGATCCAGTTAAGAGGCAGTGGACGAAGCACAATGATATCCACATGAACTACATCTGGGACTTAGTACATGAGGGGATCATCGACCTATATTTTTGTCCTTCAACAGAATAGATGACAAACATCTTCACCAAGACCTTCACTGAGCAAAATTTCCATTCTCTGCGAAGTCGTCTTGGAGTAAAGGAAACAATTGCATAGCAACTGTAGTTCTTTTTTTTTACATACATTGTACCTTTACGGGGGGTTTTCCCATGAGGTTATTTCAGTGTATATTTTTTATTTGGGTACCTAACATGGCCTCGTTGTCGGGACCCATTCTTTATTTTCGCAATAGTGATGTTTAGGGGGGGTGTTGGAGTTACTTCACACACACCTAGGATTTCTTTTTCCTAAGGTTTTTTCCTTGTTTATTAGTCATTATCTAGTCTCCTATATTTTAGGAAGAATATTCTCTCAATTTTCCCTTCAATTTGACTAGTTGAGTGGAGTCTAGATACTCCATTGGTTTTGTCACCATGCAACATTGGGATCATCACTAGCTAATGCACATTAGCCTTGGCATTATCACCAAACTAGCACATTACCCATGATTCCCTGATCTCCTCCTCACTTCACTCTGTTTCAGTCAATTAACTGCAGACTGGTAGACTAGTTAACTCAACTAGGTGGCAGTTCACTCCAATAACTTTCCGAGAGACTAGACTACGTGACAGTTCACTCCCGTAACTGTTGGTGTGTGTCTAGATCACTCTAGACCACCACTATGGCACATTGTCTTCACCTCCAGTGCACATTGGTTGAGTTATACATAGTATATCATGTGTAAATTATTCATTATTCATTACGGTTAATAGGAATTCTTCCATTCTTTCTCTCTTGCTTCTTCTTTCTCAATTTCTCTCTACAAATGTCTGTGGTATTTTCTTGCTAGATATATTCTGTGTAGGTTCAACACATTTATAGGGTTTAATCCCTAAGAAAGAAAGAATCAATAAACAATGGTAATAGGCCTATTTCCATATATATAAGCAAACTTTTGCATTATAACAAAGTATCCATAATTTTGATACCATTAGGCTATTGAATTTTTTAGAGAGTCATACCCTATAATTTTGTATTGTTTCCTTGACCCCATGATGGGAGCTTCACTCACATTGTTTATGTATTATTTATATTCTCATTCTCTTCTTCCTTTTAAGCACCATTGCAAGCTCTATATTTTGGAAATAAGTAATAAAGGGCCCAAGATTGGGATTTTATAGTCCCTAGCTGGTGCCCTCATTGTACTTCAAAGACCTATTGATTTTAATATGTAATCAAGACCGAGGCATATTTCCATTGGTGAAATAATGATAATTAAGATAGTTATGCATAATTCTTTCCTTCTTTTGTCATATATTTGATGTTGAATGAATTAATGGATCTGTGCTTTTTTTGCCCATTTTATTTTCAATGTTAAATGAATTGATTAAATGAGAAAGTAATGGATTGCTTTGGGTTGCTTCTTCTTATGATGCTTGTTCTTTTTCTAACACTATTTTTTGTGAATATAGAATCATGACTAAGGAACCCTTCTGCATTGGGTTAATGGACTCTACTTTCAATAGTCTCTAAGTATTTTCTCTTTCACCACTTATAAATCAAACTTAAATAATCATGGTTGTAGATATTGTTTTTATGCATCATTTGTCTCTGCAATAATTCTAGTCAAAGCTTCATTAGAAAAAGTTGTTCTAGTGTGACAAGCTAGTACAAAGAATTCTAGGATAATCGAGGGTACCACCCCCAACCTGAGTACTAGCTCAAAATACTAGAGTGGAGTAGGAAGGTGCTCCTACACATTATTATCTAACATTGAAGCCTTAAGTGAAAGAGAGGGGAACAACTTGGGGGACAACATTGTGCAAATACATTTGTATGTTCTTAGGAAAGGTATGGTTAGTTAGTTTATTGTGGGGTAATCGGGGGTGGTATGAAGACTATTAACCAATTGTATTTGAGTGGGTAGATTAGGTTTTGGTGTATTGAAGCCTATGGACGGTACATTGTCTATTGTTCTTGGATTATTTTCTTTGGTGAGCTCTATTGCCAAGGGTTTTGTGATACTAGGTCCATAGTGGGTAGACTTCCTTGCACACTGGGGCCCTGTGGGGAGGTATAGCTTGTGCCAGAGGCCTCCACCTTATAGTTGTTTGTATTTAGTTGGGAATTTCTTAGTTATTGTATTATTTATTTTTGTTTATTTTGTTGGTTGATTTGAGCCTTAGGTGAGTGTGTGAATTGAGCATGCCATTGAGTTGAGGCCCTACATGAGGGACACCACTAATGTTCTTAGTGTTGCATTGGTCGGGATAAAAATAGACCCTTACGTCGTGTTTCCCCAATGATTTCTTCTTGGAGCTGAAGACTAGTTTGCTACTAGTGAGTTTGACTTCGTCGAACCATTGAGATACAAATAAGTGTTGGTTATTCTTTAATTGTTTCCTTTGATTTATGCTTATATTTATTGGTTTAATTGTGTTAAACATTATTTTTTCTTGGTTAATTTATTTCTATTGAGTTGGTTGAACGAAGTTCCAAAGTAACAACCCACCCAACTTTCTCATGCCTAGTTCACTACAAGGAAGACACCACCTAGCAGAGGTTTTTGAGAAGGTTTTTCATGTTACAAYATTGAGCAAAATTATMAAAAAAATATCCTTTATTGGTAGTAGAGGTTTTAATGGATTTTTATTATAACTAAAAATTCCAAGTGGCCAAAGGTTATAACATAGGTTTTTTTCTCAGTGTATTTATATCAATAATGCTCACTAGTGTGCCCAAATCTATGTAATACACATTGCTGTTCTAATACTTTATATGGACCAGGGATTCAAAATATATATAATATGCACCAACATGTGTTATATATTTTTGAATCTTCATTGCATATTTTAGAAATTGAAAGCATTGAGGCGCTTTTATTGATAATACACATTGGTGCACCAATATTTGATAATGTGTATTTCATACAATGAAAGAATTGATGTGCATTACGTAGGTAAAAGCACCGATGTGTATCTTACTTTGCACACCATAATATCTTGTAATAATTACGATAACAATAATAGTAGTGGTAATGGCATCATTGAAGGGAATAATGTTTTTGTTGTCATTAGAAGCACCAATGATTTTAATTATTTGCACCAATGCATAATACTCATTAAACTACACCGGTCCATAAATATGTATGAAATGCACCATTKCTTTCAAATGAATATAATGCATCAATATGTTTCTATACTAAAATTTTCCATGTTGCAGGCATGCAAATGAAACTCATTGGTTCTTTTTTACAAAAAKATGATTAATCWTTARAAAATCAAATGTGTTTTATAATAATATTGGTTTTTATATTTTAATTATTTCATTTATATACAATCATTGCATTAATGTGTTGTATTTCTTGAATGAATATACCAACTAATTACACCTTTGTTCATTGTAACAATGTAAATCATCCATATATTTAATCAACAATGTAATAATTTAGGCACTTCATAATGAAATAGAATAAGAAATCCATTTTATTATATATGAACAAGAGATCCTTCATCATACAAAATAAAACAACATAAAGGTTCACGATAACCAAAATGCCAATAAATAATTGTTACAATTATTGGTAACATGTCATCATCCAATTGGGACAATATGCCTACATTAAACAAAATGCCTGATTTTTAGAGACAAACAATTTTGACATTCCACCTCTTCGTGTTCATTTTACAACATATAAATAAAGTTCAATGAGCATATCTATATTTATAGTACAATATGTGTGATTGAATAAATTGAAAAGTGTACCATAAAAATAAGTGTTTCATAAACTATACACATTTTTTTGAAACCATGCTTCAAGTTGTCTCTAAAGATATTTTCTATTGGCTCCACTCCATACTTTGTTTTCTACAAGTTTTATACTCCATGACAAAGCATAGATATAATTAAAGGCTTCTTGTTGTTCCATTAATTATAAAATAATGGAAGTAAAACAACATAGCTACTTACAGTTTGTTCAATTAACCCTCGATACTCCAACATATACTCACAACGCATACTTAATACAATGTTAATCAATTGTTTGGATGGTTCTTCTTATTATGTTAGCATCAGATATAAAACCTCCATGGACCATCGTAAATTAATTAAAATATATGCATCACAACAATGTGAAGTTTTAAGGAAAAACAAGTACTCACAAGCTTTACAATCAACACTTTTGTGCCTTGTCATCCTATCTTATGTGTTGAATGGGTTCCATTTTGTTTTCTTTTTTGCAACAACAAAATAATTGAAAATAATTATTTCGTGCGATAATGAAACTCTACACATATAACAAATCAATGATTACATATATTTCATGCATGTTGTTGTTGGGATGGTTCCTCCTGTGATGTAATTATCCTCATTTTTTTGTCCATCTCATTGTACATTTTTTTGACATCCCTACTAGCATGTTTCAGATCACCTTATTCATCCTTTGGAATTTTATTAATCTTCTTGAAAAACGAAAGAAAAAAAAATTGATTAATATTTATATGAAAATAAATATAGCAAACATATTAATTTGGTAGTTTTTTGAACTAGTATATGCATATTATAGAAAAAATTGTTTAGCAATAGTAATTTTTAAATGATTGTTTTTTGTTATTGTCTAGTTTTTCTATTATAAGTCTCATAGGTATCATTGACCATTTCTCTGGAAAAGCTCATTGTAGTTTATATACAACCTTACTCTTGGAGTCACTGGATTGACTTTTGTACTACAAGTGAAAATATTGTTTATGTGTTCTTTCCACTATATCCCTCATAGTTTTACAAAAGTCCCTCACCCCCCCCCACCCCTCTCACTAAATTCTAGCACTACCCTAGATGAACTAAGGACAATTTCGTCATCATTTCCATCCTTCATAATTTTATATTCATAGGATAACCTTTTGTTTATTTGTTGTTGTCGGTCCATGTACAACATTCACAAATGCAAAATTGAATGTTTGAAACGTGTTAGTGATTATTGTTAAGAAGTACATTATTGGTAAAAAGTCAATGAAAAACTTCACATTGATCACTTTTTGACCCATGTAATTCCTCTCTTTGCAACATTTCCATAAAGCTTTTACACTATTTTCCACTTATATTTTGAACAATATTTTCAAGTTTCTTCAAGATTTTGCTCTACATGACAGATTATTCAATACATGTCATTTAAACCTACAAATAATTCAAATACATTAATTTTATATCAAAATTTAAAAGAACTAGTCATGTTCTCTTCTTGGGATGTGCTACCATCATGCTCGTTGTTATAAGTTTTCTCCCCTGATATTTTATTAACTAACTTTTATCAATAAAATCCCTACATAATGAAATACACAAATTATATAATATGTTTTACAAACTAAGTAAATAATTTGAAGCTAAAAGTTTTTTATGTTTAGGTAGTACCTATAATACAATAATATGTACTGGTGTGCCTAATACAATGTCATGCACTGATGCATCATTACTATATAGTGCACATTATTAAAATCGATAATTAAAAAACAAAAAACAAGTAGCACCAAATGATGCACTTTCTAAAAGAAACACATTAGTGTGGTTATTGTATAGTGTGCACTTGGAATCACGAACGTGATCCTAATCCAACAAATACTCAAAGACCCATATACAAATACACAAATCCAATAAATATCTAGTGCCTAAAAAAATTCTCATTGTGAAATAGCAGAGAGAGTAAACCCTTAATTTTCTAGTTTGCATTATGATAAAACAAAAAAGAAGCAACAATAAAATCAATGATTGTAGCATTGAAAGCTACTTTGAAACTTTTCTATTTTCTTGAAAATGGACTATAAATATAAAATGAATAAACAAAAAATTTATGATTTTTTTAAATTTAATTGAGGGAAAATTTGAGGTGAATAGAATGAAGTTACTTACCTGAAATTTCTCCTATGTATATTTACATGTGACCTATGGTAAGCCCTTACAAATTCAACTCTTCAAAAAAATCTACCCACTCCAAAGTCTTCCTTGGTAAATCTCTATTGCATTAGTCTCCCCTCTAACTTTTGACAAAAGTATGAAATAAGCATTAGTGTTTTCTTTTATAAGCTCACTTTTACAAAATGAAATTCCCACTCATTTTTTTGCTTGATGTTTTGGTGCATTGATGATAAACACACACATTGTTATTTTTTTTGGCTTTTAAAAATTTGGCTCATAGTGTGCCTTTCATACACAAGTGCATCGATGCACTATGTTGACTTAAATTCCTCGACAAAATAATTTACAATGAAAATATAAGTGCAAACCTCCACAATCAAAACTTTGCAAAGGTTATTGCATATGTTTGTTGTTGGTAGGTATCATAATTTAGTGAACCAATTCGTTTATGATATACATAAACAATGTGAATCAGGCACATTGGTTGCTTTAAAAAGGCCTTCAAAACTCTAATCAAAGTTAGAATGCTACATGCATCCCAAACTTTATTTGAAGAATGTAAATGTATAAATTACAGTTCTCCATAGAATACATAGTGATTATCCATGTACTCATGGGATGGTACATTGTTCCCTTTGTTAAGGTACTATACCTCTTAATATATGTTATAAGAGAATTAGTTCAGTGGACAGATAAATTAAACTAAGATTATACAATTGTATAATCAAGGTACATATGTATATTATCATTTGAAATATGCATGTGACATGAGTGAAAGATACCATTTGGAATTATACAAATGATACTTGAACTACCACATGAGTGGACAATGTATCATTTAAAATTATACAAATGATGCTTAAACTTGCACCATTTACTTGAAAAGGGTATTCAAAAATCTATTTGAAGTTATAATGTTACATGCTTCCCAAACTTTTTTTTAAGAATGTAGAGATGTAATGATTGTGGTTTTGTCTTAAATGAGGGGGAAAAGGTGATAATATCAAATGGTCAATTCTTTAGAGTCCAACTCATTCCATATTGTTCCAAGTTCATCAAGTTCTCCCTTATTGTTTGCAGTAAGTCCAAATTTAATTTATATTCTGACTATCTAATTGAACTTAAGCTACATTTGCATGTGCATTTGAATAATTGTGCATTGGATTTTGCAGGATCATGATTTGGGATCGAGTTTAGATGTGCAATATATTCCACAAGCTCTTATCAGGAGAACAATACCATGGGAAGATTGTAGATGAAAATATATAGCCACTTTACACCACCAATTGTAACATGCCATATTTTAGCAACCATCCCAGGCCAATGGTACTTCATCATGGACTGCATCTCTTCTATGACACCCTAGTAGTATGTGGTTATTAAAAATCTAAAGGGTTGAAGGTGAATCCTCGACGTGTCACATTGTTCCATGATATTAATGACCAACTACCTAAATTTAATGGTCTAATACCTCCCATTGTGGTCAAAGATCCAATAACTGATATATAAAAGACATGTAGAAACACTTCCATATACTCCTTTTTTGAAAACTTGGAATCCAAATCAACTATGTATCATCATAAATTAACCAACCCATCTTCTTCTGTTGAGTCAACAAAGAGTTATAATGAACCAAAGTGTGAGATAAATACTACCCAAAACATATCTACTAGGAGATCCCAAAAGTTGTACAAGCTAAGAGAAAACATGTCCAAGTACACACCAAGGTCAGTTCAATTGTTTGAGGGTAGTGATGACTTCTCTCTTTCTATCCATCTGCAAAGTAAACACCAAACCTGTTAAAATTGTGCTTTGTATGGAACTTAGCCATCTTCCCTGCCTATGCCTAATGTTGGGACCAAACTCTCCTTTTGTGGTAATAATTACATGATTGCCAAGTCTAAAATAGAAGCTACAAATCTTGGTTTGTTTATGCTTTTCACACGTATTCGTTCCTCCCAAACAACCAATAGCACTTATGTCATTTTTTGGTCCTTCTTATACTCGATTTGATTACTTGAATATTGTTAAGTACAAACATAGCATTTCCATGTATAGTATGTCCATGGATGGTTATGCTTATGGAAACTTTAATAGGATGAACCTGTTATATATCAATGGTCATCCACACTCTCAATGTTGCAGGGTTCATAAATAACTATAGGTGCTCATTGTTTAGTGCAAATTGTTCATTTGAGGAATAATCCAATGACAAAGGGTTACTTATGAAAAGGAAGGAATCTAGATTTGTCATGCATGAATACATATTGTGTCTCCTAGTGACAAGTTGTTAATAAAATATAACTTTTGTAGACCACCACCTTCTCATCAGAGATAGTTTGCATTGGGACTACCTTTAGACATCCCTTGGGGCATAAAAAAGTACCATTGAGTAATTGTATTTTTGGATTTTCAATGGAATGAATGTAAATGTATTTCTTAATTCAACATTTGTTTTATAAAGTGGTTGGTTGCATGTGTACTATTGGAAATTTTTTTCCATGCGAATGTTTGGTCCAATTTTTGAATATACCAAATGCATTATGTTTACTAATATCATTGATTTAATGTTAATTATTTTTGCAATCA
>JASDQU010013492.1:14322-41201 GCA_032191745.1 Picea mariana | reverse complement strand
CAGCACCAACTGGTAGGAGGCTTCAACCCCCTTTTTAGTCAGCTACAACTGACAAGGAAGCACCTACTCCCCTGCATGCTCCAACCTGCCCTTGCACCACCCAACCACCCTTAATTTCACAATGCAATTCAATATCTTCTGCTTTTCATTGAATTTGATTCATGCAGCCACTAACACAAGTCCTATCAGATTTGAATTTTTGACTTCGAATTGTTTTCCCTTGCTCCACCCTTCCTCCCTTTATGCAGGTTATAACACTTATAGATCTTTTACTGTACTATGTTCAAGGTGTTCATAAACACACAAAGATAGTATCAATTCTTCAAGTCTTCTTAGAGTTATTAACTGCTGCACTTTCTACTTGTCTGTTGCAACCTCTCTTCAGTCAAACTTCATCTCATGCTTTCTGGCTTATGCGATTTGATTTTCAATGAATCTGCTGCAATCTAATAAAGGTATTATGTATTAAATACTGGATTGCATAACTGCTTCTCTGTCTTCTTTTGTTCTTGATCTTCATTGAGACATTGACAGGCCCATTAGAACCAACAGTTCTTCTTCTTGAACTCCGCTTCCATTTTGATATCCTTGCCTGAACCACATAGATACATTTTTCTCACCACTCTATCTCATTTATAAAATCTTCAAACTGGTGTGAGATATAACACATTGTGTCCTTTCGTTTGGACCATCGCACCTCTTTATTTAACTTAACCATAATCTCTATTAATACAACAAAAATCGAGTTCTGCTGAGGCACTTCCTTCAAACCATTACATATGACCGACAATGCAAAACCACGGGCTTTATCGATTTAAGCGATGTAAAATCTTTTACCTTTATTTTTCTTATTCCATATGACCACAGGCAGTGACCAGACGCTAGGCCAAGCGAATGCTTGATCACTTATCAAATCAATGATCACGTTTTAATCTCCCGATGAGATGAACGATTCTTTTTTACTTAGGAATTCGGGACTTGGTCCTTTGCAAATTCCAGCCTTTTTACAAATCTCCCGAATAACATATGCATGTCCATAATCTTCAATGGTTGAGAATGCTCTCGAAGTGTTCTTCAGATTGGACGACTCATGTCCACTTTGGGACTTCGGGCTTCGAGACTTCGGGGGTTTGGATAATCGTTGCTCCATTTTCCTCTGGAGTGATCACCTGTTGAATAAGTCATAAGCGGTGGAGACTTCTTGCTATCGGTTAACACTTCCACTTACATTATCCTTCCACTGTACTTGATCAACGGTCAAGAATGCTCTCGAAGTGTTATTAAGATTGGATGACTTATGTCAACTTCGGGACTTAGGTCATTTTTTGGTGGTGAAACTCCCGAATTAAAACTCCTAGAGTAACATAACTTTCTGACGTCACTTGTTGACATGACACGGGCCAAGTGGCTACCACGTGTCACTCAGATTCATGATTTACATGTACCTGAACTGTCGATTTCATCTTGACACTTGTCATTATCTGACGGTGCGACGTGTCCTTGTTGACGTGGTCTGCTGACGTAGATCTCCCAATGTGACACATATTCATCTCCTTGATCTAACGGTTAGAATACTGTCCGAAATGTATCTGAGTTCGACGACTGAGAGTGACTTTGTAATTTCGGCCTTCGAGACTTCGGGTAATTCGATCTCTCCACTTCCCAGTTCTCCCGAAGTGAGATTCCCCGAAGTGTAACCCCCTCACAACTTATAACCTGAAATGAATGTTGTTCGTTGATCATGATCTTAGATCGACAACTCGATCTATCTATGATGATGCTTTTCCTTGGTTTAAATCCAACGAATATTCTTCTTTGTTTATCCTATCCTTCCACTTTAAAGTGATCTAATGACTATCGAGAATTCGGGTATTCGAAATATCATCCCTTTTTCCTTTCTTATCCTATCCTTCCACTCAACTTGATCCATCGGTCAAGAATGGTCTCGAAGTAGATCAACGATCAAGGATGATTGCGGGGTCCTCAATTAGCACAATGTTTAAAACTATCGTCGAGTTACGCAATGGAAACTGCTCGTTGGTAGTGGAATTGATGCCAACCGTAGATCTATTGATGTGTGACCATCGACGGTTGATGTGGATTCCAGAACCATAACTTGCGTGTGGTTTAGTTCGTCACGCAAAATCCACAATTGAAGTTGTGTGATTGTTGGTGGATCAACCATAGTCGTCGATGTTTGAATCTATAAGATCCGACGGTCTTGAATAATTGTGGGATTGGAAATAACACGTTGTTTAATTCTCCTTTCGCTCTCCGCAATCTATCCCTGCCATTGATCTGACACTTGCATATCCGACAGTCACGACTTAATTTGATCGTTTGGTGGATCAACCATAGTCATCGATATTTGAGTCGATGAGATCTGATGATCTAGACTAATTGCGGGATTGGAAATAACGTGTAGTTTAATTCTCCCTTTGCGCTCTACAATCAATCCATGCCCTTTATGTGGCTTGCATATCCAACGGTCACAACTTGATTTGATCGTTGACCAATCCTCCAATGGTCCTTAACCCCATGTTCACTCATATGACCGACGTCCGTTACATGAGACGATCGACACCGTCAATTTCTTGATCGGACATCTACTGAGGTTTCTCACCTTTTCCTGTGCATCGATCAAATTCTCAATCTTTCCATCGATCCCGATGACATTTCTACAATGCGCTCTTCCTTCTGAGCTTTATCGCGTCATCTGTTCTAAGCTTTGATCTTCATTCGCTAACCCTCCTTAGCTTTAATCTCTGCATACTATCATACTGTTTGACATCAATGATGCCTGCATATATTTAATTGACATGAACTCTGCATATTGTTATACTGTTTGACATCAATGACAACACATTATAGACACTATGTCCAACAAACATCAACATCAATACCATATGAAAATGCATTATATATATGAATGATAATATCAAAATCAATATATGTGTTAAATATACATTTCAAGTCAAATACAAATGTAAAATGTACATCGCAACAATAAAATATGTACATGTCAACAATTGTTATAAGATAGGTCCACTAGTAGAGAAAGATGCATAAGTACCTCTACCACTAAATATAGAGACATCAATACCTATACCACATAGTAATGTAGAGTGTAGCATCTAAGGAGGAGATTGTGGTTGGTATATGTTGACCTATAGGTGTTGATAAATCTAATATAATTCTTCTTGTATAGTCCATTCCTAATTTTCCTCCATACTTAGAAAATTTCAAGATCATCGCGAGATCCTAACACATTACCTTTATACCCCTAACTTCTGCGACCCGCATAAAGCAACATCAACATCAATACCATATGAAAATGAATTATATATATGAATGATAATATCAAAACAAATATGTGTTAAATATACATTTCAAGTCAAATATACATGTAAAATATACATTGCAACAATAAAATATATACATGTCAACAATTGTTATAAGATAGGTCCACCACCAGAGCAAGATGCATCAGTACCTCTACCACCAGATCTAGAGACATCGGTACTTATACCACATAGTAATGTAGAGTGTAGCATCTAAGGAGGAGATGGTGGTTGGTCTATGTTGACCTACAGGTGGTGATAAATATAATGTAATTATTCTTGTATAGTCCATTCCTAATTTTCCTCCACACTTAGAGAATTTCAAGATCATCGCGGGATCCTAACACATTACCTTTCTACCCCTAACTTTCGTGACCCGCATAATACTCACTTAATTTCTGCGACCTTCATTATGCACCACCTACACTTAGAATTTTTTTGGAAGTAGATACTCATTCACGGGTGTGGGGTACTACTCCAATCGTTCCACCACCATGCTGCCTCGTTGTCTCTCTCTCCTAATTTTCCCAATCCTTCTGTTATCCCATTGTCCACCATCCCACCATTCCATCATCAATCCTTTTGTTATCCCATTACCCGACTTACCCCGTTCATTCTCTTGTTCCACTCATCCACCCTCCCAATTGTTCATCACCCTGCGACACTTTACGTATTGTCACGTTTCCCAATATGCATTAAATAATTCTCTCTAGAAATGACTCCACTCATATAAGTGTTAATAACATTATTAATGATGAGTGTATCGAGACAAATTCCCATAAATGATTAATACCAATTACCATTAAAAATCCTTGAATTAAGAGCCCTATATCGTGTTAACATAAATAAGTGTCTTTCGATAATAACAATTCAAAAATTTGTTCATTAAGTCTTTCACCTTTGCTAAGAATGTCATCTTGAGGAAAATAACAATTCTACGGAGACATTATCAACCTTTTGGGACAAGAAGACTAAAGATTTTAGTAGTAATAAGCTTATAGGTATTATTCTACATTACCACCCCCAAAAAATAATTTGAATAGGATTTGGACATCTAGAATTGCATCGGTAGGTTGTGTTCTAGAAGTATACGATTTCAAAGAACTAATTTCATGGTGTATTGACAAGTTTGATAAGGAAAAAATGATTATTTAGTTACACTAAAAATCTCCCATCTCTTTAGCTCCATCAATTTTTAAGAGGATGTCCAAACTCCCTGAACCAACGATGGTATTCAAAAGTGTCGATGATGAAGATTTCATTAAGATGAAGAAAAGAGGATTCAAACTTCTATAGGACTACCTTGAAGACCTAACAGTTTCTCCTGAAAACCTCTCAAATATTCAGGTATATTCACTAAAGAACCTGTACAGAGAAATGTTGATTAATTGGGTTGGTTGTCATTGATGTCAACCCTTGAAGCAAGTCTGGTAGAAAATTCTGGTAGCCCCAAAAGTATGGTTAAGGGACCCAAGTTGTTTTGAGGTATAAAGGCATGAAGATCAGTGAATATGTAGGTAAGACTGTTCTAGATGGATAATACATGTCGTGTTGTTTCCGGTGATATGTGGTACGTCACATAACTACTCATGGTTAGGAAGTTATGTCTTTGAGAAGTTGGAGAACCCTCATGATTTATCTAGAAGCCCCTAGAAGGTCAAAGAAGTCAATTTATTCTAGAAGCTCCTAGAAGAAGTTTACTAGTCAAAGTGGTTGTAACTAGGAGTTAATCATGAGTTAAGTTTTTGCAAAAAGAAAATAATTAAAAATAAATTAGTTGCAACTAGAAGTGGTGAGTTCACTATTTGTGGATAAAGTGGTTGTAAGTGGACAAAGTGGTTAGAAGTGGGTTATCCCTAAAAGAAGGAAGTTGGGTAAAATAGTTAGAAGGTAACCCCTAGAGGAAGCTACTTGGAGAGTATAAATAAGAGAGCAAGGGTATCCTATTAGCACCTATTGAGAACATTGAATATCTATTATTTTGTGAAAGGCTTATTGCAGGTACTCATTAATACATATGAAGTTACACAAGTCTGAGGCAGAAAGGGAGGGTTGACAACAAAAGTTTCGGAGTTACAAAATTTCTGAAAAAACCCTAGTTTTTGAATTGTATGTGGGTTGCAGTGGAAGAAGTCACGTAAAAACGCAGGCTACAGTGGAGGAAGGCACGTACATATGCAGGTTGTAGAATGGAAAGTCACGTACATCTAAAGAAATCATGAAAACTTGAGTAGATGTGGATGTCAAGTCCCTAGAGTCTGAAAGCAAGTTCCCAAGATGGTCTACAATGATCAGGTACAACAAATCTATCTACAGGTTCAAAAGATATGCCATATTCTTATGTATAGTTGGATATTGTTGTCTACATGAGATATAGTTATGTGAGATTGAGGACTTTCCCTAGAGAGGCTATTGGTTGTATGGCACTTATTGTATGAATCATATCTACAAAAATATAGTGCTAGTATGTCTGGTATTTATCATTGGTACATATTGTTATTTTGAGTGTTGAGGAATATATTGTAGTTCTTGGTACATGGTTGAGGGATTTTGGTTGTGATGTGTTGTTGAAGTTGTTGGTTTAGTTTGAGGATGCATATCAGTGAGGGTTTGATGTCTAGTTCATGCGAGGGCTTATTATACACATGATTATGATTGTATGCACATGTATGGCACATGACTAGAGATACATATATTCACATGGTTTGAGTGATATTCTTGTGATATTGGGTATGAGATCTATGTTATCAGATATGATCTATTGAGGAGATTATTGGTACAGGTTGTTGGTATATGTTGGTACAGGTTGATTATAGGTTATTGGTACAGGTTGACTACAGGTTGGTTATAGGCTGTTGGCACAGGTTGGTACAGGTTTACAGTGGTATATTTCACAGTGACAGTGTGACAGTGGTTTCATTAATTATTTGACACTTATATTTCAGGGTGATTGGACGGGGAAAGTATAGGTGGTTGTAGCCACCTTCCGATTGTAGCTAGAGAACATAGGGGGCTGTAGCCTCCTTCTGGTTGGAGCCAGAGAATTGGGAATTTGGATCTTCCCTTAGGTTATAGCCTGAAAATATAAGGGGTTGGAGCCTCCTTCCGGTGTACCTGGAGAACAAAGAAAGTTGGTGTTTCCAATGAATATAATTCTTAAAGACATATAAGAAAAAACATTATGTGGTTTTCTCCCGCATTGGGTTTCCACTTAAAAAAACTGGTGTATTGTGTATGTGTATGATTTCTCATTTTTCATGGTTTATTTATTCTGCACTTGTTGAATGATATTGGTAAATTGATCATAAAGATAAACAACACTTATATATTGTAGTTAAAAAGGATTAAAAATCTCTATTATTGATTCACCCCCCTCTCAGTAATCTAACAAGAAATGGCATGGCTATTCACCAGGATAACTGGACAGGAGTCCACAACCACCTTTCATAAGATTGCTTTGTATATACTATATTTTTCAATTCATGAGAATGCCATCTTCAATTGGTCAAGGTTTATCTCAAGTGAGTTATATTTTCAGCTGACAATATTTTGTATAAACAAGAGGTTTTATATGTCTTCATATTTGATTTTATCCATGACTACCATGAGTTCAACAACCCGCCCTTAGCCAAGAAGGTTAACTATAAATTCGACCCTGTACAAATATGGTACCCTGCACTCTAGAAGTTTAATGTCCCCTAGCCCAGTTGAGGTCCATTATGTGTGGAATACTCATAAATTAATTTTTTCTACTAACTAATCAATTTCATGTAGCTTAACATCTATGATCTAAATTCATATTTAACTGCTAATTGTTGCCATTATTTACATGCACCTACAACATTCTAAAACAGACATGAAATGCAACTAATAAACTCCATTATAGTAACATATAAATTCGTTCTCATACTCAGAGTAAAACACATCAATTAAACACATAATATAACACAACAACAATATAAAACACATATCTTTTATAAACAGTTGTGGAACTAGCTGCTTGGGATAGATGTTCCACCAAACCATATACTTCTTGTTGATATTTGGAACATGTTCCAAATATCAACAACACGTCACCCCCGAGATGAGGCTAGTAATCCACAAAAGAGGGTGGTCTCATTGACAACTCATAGCTTAGAAAACTCACAACCCACCAATATTCTCCTACAAATATCATGATTTTCCACCGACGCTCTCTTTCTCTTGACCTGCCTAACCCAAGGAATTTACCCCTTCACTGATGGTAGTCCCTCATCCATCCCATTCATTTATCAGGGTCTCTTTGGCACATGTAACTAGGAATCTCTCTATTGGGAACTCAAGGGAACTCAGTACCATGAAAACTACCAGCAAACAACAACAAACACTTGATACTACAGTGAAACTCACACATGAGTTCACTCTTCGGGCCTAACAACCTGGATCTTTAGACTTCAGCTCCAAATATGCTATATAAATGCTCCTACATGCTCTATAATTCACCCTCCATGGATGCTCCAACTCCAATCTCTCCTTCCTTCTCTCTACCTACTGCTCATGAAAAACATTGACTGTCTAAAACCGTTGTAGTTGTCCATACAAATTTCCTCCCTTTGGCTTACTTTATTGACTCACACACTTCCTCAAGTTGATTGTACTCATCCTTAATGCTCACAATAAATATGGGACATGAATTCTCACATCCACCCTATTACAGGCATTTGATGATTGGCTTTGGGAACACTCAATAAAAAACAAGAGTTTAATACATAATGATAATAAATTCAACAATGTGGGTTGAATAAATATACATGGTTAATTCCCCCTTGGACCCCTCTCTAGGAATTCTCCTAGGCCCGCCTCTCTCTTGTGGATTAATTCATCTCCCATCTTTGTCCATGTCCCCTAGAAGTTGGCATCGCATTTTTGTTATTAAAACTTAGAAATACATTTCACATATACATCGCTTGGCCATAGCCACACATTATATCTACATTAAGCATTAGTTAAATTGGGGATTATAATGGGTATGTTACATTCTCCCTCCCCTACAATTGTGCGCCCTCCTTGGTGCACACTATGTCGATATACATATATGCAAATTTACATCACAATATTTTAAGAAATAAAATTATGCAATTTTACAACTCCAGGAGCAGTTCGAACCAAAGTTTCACGTTCCTCTCAACCTGCGAACCCAAGGAATGTTCCATTCATTTATCAAGGCTAACCAAAGGAATGTACCTTTCATTTATCAAGGATAACCTAAGGAATGTGCCATTATTTTATCAGGGCCCCAAGCGTAGTTGGCTAGGACTCTAAGATGTGGTTCCGAAACTCTAGCTTCTCAAAATGGAGTCTTGAATTATGTTTTCTTAAAAATTGTCAAAAATTTGTGAGTATTTCTCCCATGTGTTTTCTTCATGCTCCCATGTAGCATGTGCAAAACCGTAGTAGGTCTATTGAACCTTTACCATCCCTATGTCCTTGTTCCTTATCACTTTGAATTTCCGGTCCAAGATGTGTACTGGTTCCACCCAAAAATATCCTTTGTGCTCCACCTGGATCACAATCCAATCAATTATGTGGTTAGGGTCAAACACATATTTGTTTAATAATGATACATGAATACATTATGCACTCACATGGATGTAGGCAATGTTAACGTGCATGCGACTGACCCTATATTTTCTAATATTTCAAAAGGTCCACAATATCTTGTTGCCAACTTCAGGCAACTTCCTAATCTTAGTGAACTTCTTTTCACCTTCAATTTTAAAAATACATGTTCACCCACTTTGAAATATCTGAAAACTATGTTCTTCTCTGCATAAATTTTCCACCTATCCTGAGAAGTATTTAAATTCTACTTGCTCTTTTCCATCTGCTCTTCCATTTCTTTCAACAAATCTGGCCCAATAACTGCTTTGTCTACTAGAGTATCCCAACTTACTAGCGTGCTACACTTCCTACCATACAATGTTTCAAATGAACTCATTTTCAATGAGGCCTGATACCCATTTTGTAATCAAAATCCACTAAATGCATATAATCCTCCCACTTTGATGGTTGATCCATTACATACATTCTAAGCATGTCCTCAATTATTTCGTTAGTCCGCTCTATTTTCCCATTTGACTCTGGGTGACACGTTGTACTGATATTTAAATTTGTCCCAAAGCCCTTGAACAAACCCTTTCAAAAATTGGATGTGAACTTTGGATCTCTATCTGAATCTATTTCCTTAGGTACTCCATGTATCATGTCAACTTCTTTCATGTAGATCTCTGCAATATTTTTTTCCTTGTTTTTTGTCTTCAATAGAATAAAATGTGTTGCCTTAGTCAATTTATCCACCACCACCGTGATGGAATCATGTTGCTTCATTGTTCTAGGCAACTTCGTAATAAAATCAACCATGAAAACTTCCCACTTCCATTCTAGAATGGGAAATGGCTGCAATAACCCAATATGATGCATATGTTTTGTCTTCACTTTTTGACACTCTATACACCTGGCTATGTAATTAGCCACTTCCTTATTCATTCCTAGCCAAAAGTATTGGCTTCTTACAGTTGCATTTGCCTTTTTATATCCTGGGTGACCAACATATGGCACATTGTGCATTTCCTTTAACACTTCATTTTTCAGCTCATTGGAATTTGGCACGTACACTTTGACTTTGTACTTGATAGTTCCATCTTCTTTCAACTCATAATAATTAAATTTCTGCTGAAAATTACCCTATTGTAATGTTTCATTTATTTTCAAATATTGTTGATTTGAATTTGCAGTTGCAATAATTTTATCTTTCATATCAATCTTGTACATGCTAATGGTTGCAATATGCACTTCATGATCTCTCATGTTAAGTGCATCAACCATTTGATTTTCCTTGCCTTTGATATGCTTAATTTTGAAGTCATACTCACTAAGAAATTCAAGCTATCTAGTTTGTCTGACATTTAGAGTTGGTTGTACAAACAAATGTTTCAGACCACAATGGTTTTTCCTTGGCTCAAATTTCTTCCCCATAGGTAATTTGATCTCCACATTTTTAGTGCATGTACAATTGTTGCTAACTCTGGATCATGGGTAGCATAATTCCTCTTATGCTCTTTCAATTTCCTGGACTCATAGCATACCATATCATGTTTTTGACTGGGCAATCCATCGATTCCTCCCTTTCATGCATCAATGCACACAACAAAGTCTTCATCTAGATATGCAATCTTCAATATTAGTGCACTTATCAAGATGTATTTTAGCTGCAAAAATCTCTCTTCACACTTGGGAATCCATTAAAATTTCACTCCCTTCTTTTGCAAATGATTGATTGGGATTGCAATCTTTGAAAACACTTTATGAATCTTCGGTAATAACCTGCAATACCCATAAATGATATGAACTCTATGAAATTTCTTGGTGTTGGCGATCCTCTAATGGCCTCTATCTTCTCATGATCAATTGTTATCCCTTTTGCTGAAATTATATGCCCCAAGTAGTGAATATTCTTTTGATAAAAGATGCACTTACTTAGCTTAGCATACAATTTATGCTCTCTTAACACTTGCAACACCATTCTCAATTTTTGCTCATGTTCCTCTTCTGACTTAGAGTATATGAGTATATCATCTAGGAACATAATCATGAAATTTTCCAAGTATTCCTTGAACACTCCATTCATCAAACACATAAAAACAGTTGAGGCATTTGATAGTCCAAATGAAACTACAGTGAATTCATAATGTCCATATCATGTCCTGAATGTTTTCTTGTTGATGTCTTCTTCCTTTATCCTCAGTTAATGATAACCTGATCTCAAGTCGATCTTGGAAAATATTCTTGTTCCTTTCAACTGATTGAATAAATCATCAATCCATGGAAAAGGATATTTGTTCTTTATGGTGACCTTTTTCATATGTATAAAATCAATACACATCCTTAAGGTTCCATCTTTCTTCTTCACAAAAATAACTGGGGTTCCCCAAGGTGACACACTTGGACATATATATCTTTAAAAACTCTTCAAGTTGCATCTGCAACTCTTTCAATTCTAGTGTGCCCATTCTGTAAGGTGTCTTGGACACTGGGGCGGCTCCTGGTACCAAATCAATAGAGAAATCAATGTCTCTATTTGGTGGAAATCCTAGAATCTCCCTAAAAACATCTTCAAAATCCCTCAAGATCGGATGGTCTTCAATGCTTGCCACTTTAACTTTGGTCGCCTCTTCCATATGGGCTACAAAAATGTGACATCCCTTCCTGAAACTCTTTTTCAACTGCATAGCTAAAATTTCTCTAACAACTACAGATATTGGAATGCCTTGAATCTTACCATGTTTCCCTTCTTCATCAAGACATGTGATTGTTTTGTTGAAATATTATAGGACAACATGGTGCTTTTCCAACCAATCCATGCCAATTATAAAATCATATGAACCCATATCTATCAAAAAATATTTAACCAACTCATCGATTTTTCTCTTAGCCCTTGTGGCTAACTGAACTAACCAAGATTTATTATGCTTACTTATTTTCCAGTTAAATATTTCAACAATGTTAGGGTTTATGTAACTATGGCTAGCTCCAAAATCAATTAAAATTATTATGGGTTGGTTATCAATCTTACCTTCCACTTCAATCACGGGGGATTGATATTTTGCTTGCTTGTTGTCCAAGGCTACTTAAATCCTTGGCATATTTCCTCCCATGTCTTCCACTATTTCAGCCTCCTAAATGTTTTGGAAAGTCCTCATACTTTCCCCCTTGTGAGGGTAGTCCCTATATCGTTTATTTTCCTCACACCCCCAACATTGTACAGGCTTCTTCATTGGCCTTTTCCTAAATGAATCTGCAATATTATCCTCATTTTGGGCTAACTGACCTTGTTGATTTGCTTGGGATTTTTTCTTGAAAAATGGTGGCTTAAAACCTTTCTACCTTTGATCCTTTATCCCTTTCATCTTGTCATTCCAAGCATTTTGGAAAACTAGCCTTCCTCTACTCTGCTCATAAAATTGTTTTTCTCTCGTTATGGCTTCTTCCAAAGTTTTGGGGTTATCATATTGTATCTTGTCACTATAGAAGGAGGGTAACCCACTTAAAAACCTTTTGATTTTGAATTTTTCATCTTTTATGAAGTCAACATACTTCAACAATTCAAAGAACCTCTTCTAAAATTCGTCCATTGACATGGTTCCCAACTTGGGTCCAAAGAACTATTTCATCTTCCTTTCATAGTAATGCTCAGACAAATATTTCTCTTGGAAATATCCCTTGATCTTCCTCCATGATATATTGTTCTCATCAAGGTGCTTGTCTTGCTTAAGTTTATCCCGCCACATGGTTTCCTTTCCTTGCAAGTGGTAGGCTGAAATTCTAGCTTCTACCATTGAGTTGTAATCATGCTTCCAGAAATATTTTTTCATTTGCAATAGACATGCCTCGACCTCTTCTCCTTTCTTATGCTCACCTTGAAAGTTGGTGGCTTGATTTTCCTGAGTTCACCTTGAAACGTGTCAACCTTAGGCCTTATTCTTTTCCTTCCAATAGGAGACACACTTGGGTTGTTCCATGGCCCTGAAGTTGCATGAGTTATTCTAGTGCATTTCCTTGGAGAATGATGGTTCCTACTCATGCTTCTTGATTGTTTATCATTCCCATGATCATGCCTTTCTCTATGGGATCTGGATGATAACACTTGTCTAACACTAGCTGCTTGCTTGGTGCCAAAGTCCTTGTTAACATTATTGTGTAACATATTCAATCTCTAAAGTATGTCTTCTTGAGCCTTCATAATCCTTTCATTATTTTCTCTATAGCTCTGCACTTCCTTGTGCAGGCTTCTCATGGTTATAGGATCCTACCTCTCTCTTATTCCATTTGATTGTGTCTTAGCATTACCCATGCTGACATGTAGACCTATGATCTCTTCCTCATGGATGTAAGATCCTTGGGCATCATCCATAACTCTAGTCCTCATATAAGAACCAAGGTTTATTTCCTGTACCTATAATTATGTAAGAAATGTGCATGTAATAATTATTGTTAGAACATGCATAGCATAAAACATTTCATCAATTAGAATATAGGTTATTCTTCTCATCGAATTATGAAGAAAACAATGAACCAATTCAGAATCTGATTCCTTATATGCATTCCTCTCTGAAACAAATTTCCAACCATTGTACTCATGCCTCATTCCGATTTTTGAGTGAAAAGTTACAACGTTACAAGTTACAATTTTTCACTCACTTACTGCTATAGAAATTTATTTATTGCTTTCTGAGAAAATTTAATGCCCAAATCAAAATTCTAGGTGGGAAGATCTCTTATGCTTCTCAAGACCTTTTTAACGACTATTTGTTTTCTCAAATTTGAGCTCTTAGATGAATGTTATGGTCCGGAGAAGTTTTAATTGTTTTTCCCCTTGTATCCCTATATGATACATGTGTCTTCTTTTTCTTCTTGCACATTTTTCCATACCCATATTCCCAATATGGATCCATGGTTGTCTTTTATGGATCAAAATATTTTCATAAAATGCTCATGTGCCCCCAATGAACTTCTGAGCAAGGAGTTATTCCTTCTGGAAGTAAACTTGTGCCCAAATTTTACCTTAATCATTTTAGTTGTGACTTTCTCATACGAGCTTTGTTTTGCACCTGGGATAGCTCATTGGATAGTTCTCTCTGAATTATTTAATTTGAGATAAAAATAAAGAGTGTACCACTGTAAACTCTCTTCTCATGGGTTTTCATTATATAAGTATTTCATTCAGGGCCTCAAAATCTCCCCACAAATTAACGACCTTCAAACATATGAAAAATTCAGAAAATTTCATATAAAACTGATTGTTTTACTGTTATAACAACGTTTTAAATATGTATCGTCGATCTCAAGTTAAAATAAAACTCTACCAATGATCCGCTAAACCTTTCCTAGGCTTGTAGATGAATTTCCACCATCGATCGCTAGTTTGTAGCAATCTAGACCATTGATTTGATCTCCATCAACGATCGGTCAATCATCGATTCTCTTTGGAAAACCAAATTTTCTTGCGAATCTCCCGAACCGTTGGTCATTGACCATTGATCATTTCACTTGGAAACCACTTCAACACATCGCTAAGTCAGCTAACTTGACCATCAGTCATCGGCCATCGACGATCCTTGTTGATTGATGAAACACTTCTCCGATTTGGTTGACCCGACCGTCGGTGATCGACCATCCCTGTTGGATGACACAAAAACTGTTGATGTGGCATGATACATGGATGTTTATGTGGCATGAAATGTAGACTATAACATGGCACTTTGTCTAACATGGCATGACACATGGATGTTGACATGGAATGGCATGTCACAACCCTCTTTCCTTCATTGACCATCGATCGTTTCTCTTGGATGAACCAAAGACCTCGCTAATTCTGTTGACATCTGACCATCTACCCATCAACCATCGGTGCTTTCTCTTGCTTGATCAAAGACTTCGTTGAATCTTCCAACACCCAACCATTATCCCATCGACCATCAATAATTTATTTTCGCTGAACCAAACTCTTCGCCAATTTGGCTGAGCCAACCATCGGTCGTCGATGACTTCTCTTGGCCAACTTCCAACACTTAGAAATTTTCAACCAAATCCCCGATGAATTTAAACCAATGATCTCCCATTGAAAAATGATCTCGGTCATTGAACTACCAACTTCGTCCAACTTTGTTGACGCCTGGCCATTGACCATCTGTCTTCGAAGATTTATCTTGGCCAAATGAAACTCTTCACCAATTCAACCAACTTGACCATCGACTATCGGTCGTTTCCCTTGGCGAATTTCCAACACTTAGAAATTTCAACCAAATCCATGATGAATTTGGATTGTCGATCTCTAAGTTGAGATGATATTGACCGTCGATCGACTCCCAAATGGTCGAAACTAATATAGATCGTTGATCTGATTCAACTTCCCAATCGTAAAAAATGAATCTTGTTTGTTGCTCGGCCCCAATCTCCCAACTACCGAAAATGAATCCAGACCGTTGATTTGATTCATTTTTTAAACAACCAAAATTGAATCCCGGTCATCAATCTGTTTCAACTTCAAAACAACCGAAAATGAATTCTTGTTGTCCATTTACTTCACCTTTCAAATGGTCAAAACATAATAAGTTTTTAAATTTATCAACGTGAATCTGGGTCGTTGATCGCGAGAGAAAACGTGATCTTGGTCGTCGATTCACCAGGATTCCTACAACTTTACAACGACCATTAAAATATGAAATTCAACCATTATAGGTCGAATTTAACTCTACAACTTTGCAAATTGTCTCCATTGAACTTATTAAACAATTTTGAGTCCTTTAACCTTGAATTTTTCTCACAAATTCGGGGATTTCACTCTGATTTTCCTCCACTTTTTCCCAAATTCGTCACAAATAAATATGCAATGAAGAATTTTCCCAATTCACAGTTGTTTTGGCTAATACAAGCCCGGTGTTTGAACCAGACGCTCTGATACCATAATGTAATGTCCCTCAGCCCAGCTGAGATCCATTATGTGTGGAATACTCATAAATTGAAATTTTCTACTAACTAATTAATTTCCTATAGCTTAATGGGTACGATTTAAAATCATATTACTACTAACTGTTACGATTATTTATATGCACCTACAACATGTTAAAATAGACATGAAATGAATCTAATAAACTCTATTACAACAACATATAAATCTATTCTCATACTCAGAATAAAACACAACAATTAAACACATAATATAACACACTAACAAGATAAAAAAAAAACGTATATTTTGTAAACAGTTGTGCTACCAGCTACTTAGGATGGATGTGCCACCCAACCATAGAAATTTTGTTCCAAATATCTATAGCAAGTCACCCTCGAGCCGAGGCTACTAATCCACAAAAGAGAGTGGTCTCTCATTGTCCACTCACAGCTCAGAAAACTCACAAACCACTGGTATTCTCCTACAAATACCTCGATTTTTCACCATCTCTCTTCCTCTTGACCTTTCCAACCCAAGGAATGTACCTTTTCACTGATATCAGTCCCTCAGGCGTCCCATTCATTTATCAATGTTTCTCTGGCACAAGTAACTAGGAATCTCTCTTTTGGGAACTCAAGGGAACTCACTGCCAGGAAAACTACTAGCAAACAACAACAAACACTTGTTGTTACAATGCAACTCACACATGAGTTCACTCTTCAGGCTTGACAACCTGGATCTTCAATATTTAGCTCCAAATATGCTCCAGAAACACTCCAACATGCTCTATAATTCTCCCTCCATGGATGCTCCATCTCCAAGATCTACTTTCTACTCTCTACCCATTGCTCATGCAAAACATTGACTGTCTAAAACTCTTGTAGTTGTCCATACAATTTTTCTCCCTTTGGCTTACTTTCTTGACTCACACACTTTCCCAACCTTATTGTACTCAGCCCTCATGCTCACAATAACTATGGGATGTGACTTCTCACACCCACCCTCTTACATGCATTCAATGTTTGAATTTGGGAACACTCAATCATAAACTAGAGTTTAATATATAATGATAATAAATTCAACAATGTGGGTTGAATAAACAGACATGTGTAATTCCGCCTTGGACCCCTCTCTTAGGCATTCTCCTAGGCCCTCTCCTTCCTTGTGGATTAATTCAGCCCCCATCTATGTCCATGTCCCCTAGCAGCTGGAATCACATTTTTTTATTAAAACTTAGAAATACATTTCACATATACATCGGTCAATTGTAGCCAAACATTATATCTACATTAAGAATTGATTAAACTAGGGATTATAGTGGGGATGTTACAAGAAACAAAAGGTTGCATATAAATTTTATAAAATTCATAATGTTTTTATCTCTTTTTTCAAAAGGTTAATTTATGGACCTAGTACATCAATATTATCTTTGGAGGCTGCATCTTTCTTAGTCGAAAAAGGAAGCTTTGAAGCTATGGAAAATTTTAGTATTATCAAACTCTATTATTCACATGAGAAATATTCATCCCTACTATATTATGTTTCTGATAATTTTTTTATAGTTGAGGTATGCAAACTATACAAATTTTGGGCTCTCTTTTTTATTGAAAAGAGGAAAAAACGGAGTATCCCACTACCATGGAAGATTGGAGAAATAATTGTAAAAAGCATTTCCCATCTTGAAGAAACTTCATCTCAATTTGATTTAATTAACCTTAAGAAAGCAAATGAGATCAAGGGTTTCGACCCTAATAAGTCATTCATGACCCACATGACATCGGTATGATACAACATGTCATTTTCCAAGACAATTTTATTTGGAGAAGAAGAAGGTGATAATCAAAAACCTCAAGGGTTACCTGTGGAAAAATTGGAAGAAGATATCAAGACAATAATCAGTACCAATGAAAAACACAGACAACGAGTATGAATTGTAAATGTAAGAAATTCACAGTCCCCAAATGTTTCCTAGAAAAGTGGCCCAACAAAAGGAAAACCTCATAAATCGGTTCAAGAACAAAGAAAGTCTTCGATTGATAATTACGATGACAAAGATAACAAAACCCTCCGAAGGGAAATCTTGAGAATTCACACACACTCCCAATTGCCAGTAAGAGGAAGAGAGGTAAAAATAAAGAGAGAGAAGATGAAGACATACCTGAAAATGAAATCATCCCAGAAGATATGGAACTTGACATAAATGTTGAAGAAGTAGAAATTGCAAGTGAAAACCAAAGATTATAAGAAATCCGAACGATTGCAAGAGAACTAGCTACCCAAGAGCCAATTATATTTGAATAAGAGTCTCTTACCCTAAATCATGCTACATTCAATAAAAACTCAAGAAAGTTAGTCATAAAAAAGGTGAATTCAAAAAATAAGAAAATTCCATAGAAATGGAATTCAGAATTTGAATTTCAAGGGATTCCACCCTCCAAAGTCATGGAATTCCACGAGGCTACGGGAGAGGCTTTAAAGTTTTCAATTGGAGATATAGAAAATGAAAATGCAATTCTAAAGTATAATTAGAGAATTGGAAAATTCCTTAATTCCCCCACCATTGTTTTCCAGCCCTATCGCCACCATACATCCCTTAAAGACTTTAGAAGGAAGACCAGAATCAATCTCGAGATTGAAAGGGACATCAAGTTTTCTATCTGCTATCAAGATATACGTCGATGATAACATCCAAAAGAGAATGTCTTTGACTATTGAAACTTGGGAGTTGGCAACTAGCTTTGTCTCTTTATGCTCGGCAATGACACACTTCAGGCAATATATTCAGGCATACTTAGAAAATGATGAATAATTCTACAAATGAGTTATCTCTACTTTTAGCGCAATGGTTTTAAGTCTTAGTGAATTACGACGAAAGGAAGAGGATTTGCCTGCAACAATCCGTTTAAAACAATTAAATGCACATTGTCTCAAGAGAATTAAAAGTCTAAAAGAAATGTTAGTTGAATATGATATCATTAGTGTAAAAAGCAGTGAATTATATTTAAATTTAATTGAGTTAGAACCGGTTGGATCAACTAAAGATGTGGAGGAATCAAAATTAATTATTAACTCAATACTTTTATCAAGGGAGCAAATGGAAGAAAAGCTTGACTCCTTGAAAATTGCATCAACGGAAAATTTTAACAAATTGATTGAATATTCAAATACAGAGGTAGAGAGTTGGTTGGTCCCTTATGTAAATAAAAATGATGATATTGAATATACCTTCCATCATATCTCAATGGATTTTAAAGATCTCAAAAATTTATTATTTGATATTAAATTTAGATAAGAGATAATGGTTGAACCTATGAGAGAATATATTAAAAATTGGTTAAAGAATGCTTTAATCAAAATAACAGAATCAGATCGGGAGAAAACGGTTACAAGCATTCAAGAAGTTCCAATAAAAGAAAGTATAAAAGACATCCCATCTAGCAGATGAAGAGAGAGAGAATACACAATTGTAAGTCAAGGGATCATTTTTAATAATTTCCCATCTTCTACACTTTTCGTTTAGAAATCATCCAGCTTATGTCTTTTCATTCATTGAAAACTCATAGCTAGTTTCTAATTGTTTTTCTATTTTCTTCCAGGTCCAGGTCTTCCTTTTAAAGGTCCACGAGAGTCCAATGCCAGTCTATTTGGATTAATGTTTTCATTTAGAACTTTTATTGTAAAACCATACAATTATTTTTTGAACTACCCAAAGAACTATTTCGGGGCATAACTTTAATGATTTCTCAGACTTTGGGATTTATGAGTATGAGATTTTTGAAGTGTGTTTATCATATTCTCTTCCAGTTTTAAATGCGATACTCATTTAAAGTTCTTTATATTGTAGTCTTATATATTTTATGTCTTATGATATGACCAAAACTTGCTTATATTGTGATGGATGTTAGGAATATGTTAATCTTATATGATGTTTTCTTTACTTCTGTATAATATTGTAAAGACATTATATTTTTGTCTTGAATAAGTTCCTGGTCCTTTTCTTAGGAACCTTTCTTTCTGATTATTCTTTTTATATTTAAATTGTATTTTCATATTTAAATTTTGTGATTACAGAGGAGCACCACATATTTAAAAATGTAGGAGGATTTATCCTCGTAAAGTTTTTTTTAAGATATTGAACGATCTGAACATCAACATTTTTAGCGACTCAACTGGGGACAACAAAAGGTTGGTTTCACAAACTAGGATTTAATTACTAAACCAAAAGCGAACCAA
Source organism: Picea mariana (assembly GCA_032191745.1). Lineage (NCBI taxonomy): Eukaryota > Viridiplantae > Streptophyta > Pinopsida > Pinales > Pinaceae > Picea > Picea mariana. The sequence goes on along the minus strand of JASDQU010013492.1, from coordinate 21,140 downwards.
CCACAGTTACAAGTGTGACTCATAAATCAAGGAAGTATTTGTTGGAAATATTATTGTCATTGATGTCAAACATAGGGGGAGACTACATATGTCCAAGATAAATATTACAAGCCTACATATGTCCAAGAAAAATATTGCAATATGGATATTGTTGAAAGTATTACTTTTGGATTTTTGATGGTCGGTTTGGATACCCTATATTTGAAGGAATTTTTACCCTACATAACTACCTCAACTGGGAGCACAAGTTATATGGTTGGAAATATTCTCCCGAGACCTTTCCAATGGTAAATGGAATTCCCTCTAACTCCCTAGGAATGAGGAGATATGAATTTTTCCATCCGAGAAACCAACCAAAAAGTTGAGGTCAACTCAACTAGTCTTTTGGCGATAGAATTACTATAAACACAGGATAGAATTTCACATTTGAAGAGAAACCAAGCAAGATATTAATTCTGAGGTGCGCTAAAGGTGTTAGGGTGAATTTATGGTGTGAAAGAGAAGTCTAAGGGATTTTCTTGGGGTATTTATTATTCTCAAGGTTGTGATTTTTCTGTGTGCACCACTATGAGGTTGTGATGTTTTTGTGTGCATTGTTTTGAGGTTGTGAGGTTGTCGTATGTGGATGTTTCTATTAGTGGATGTTGATATCCGTGGATGTTGTCGTTAGTGATTACATTTTGGGAATGACGTTGTTAGGCTTTCCAGGGTTTGAAGGATTGTCTGTGGAATGAAGCATGTAGGTGAAGTCAAAAGTATTATGTGTATGAAGATATTGGATTGGTGTCTACACATATCTTGTTGAGTTGGTGCTCAGTTGAGGAGATTGGTGTCTTGAGTAGGTTGGTGCTTACATCTTGATAAGTTGGTGATCAATTAGGATATTAGTGTCTCCAATAGGTTGGTGCCTAAATGATTTGTAACAGCAGGTTGGTGCCTACAAACATTTATAAATATAAGTTTATGGTTTTCTCCCGATTGGGTTTCCATGTTAAAATTTGTGCATTGTGATTTTAGTTTATATGTGATTATTGTTTCTTAGCTAATGAATGATTGATGAATGGTTAAATAAAGTAAAAAGTATATTGACTCACCCCCCTTCTCAGTATAATCATAAGTTCAATAGTATGTTGCATCAACTATATGATTTGGTGTTAACAAAAACAAAAATTCGAGAACATCTTGAAAGATCTTGGGAAACTCTTGCTCGAGAAGAAGAAAGAGAGATAGCCTTGAGGAAAAGAATATAGTTGTGAATATAAGAAAAAATGGAACCTTATAGGTCCAATAACAAGAAGTAAAATCAAGAAGCTTCTACTCCATGAAGTTGGTCAAGGTTCAAAATCATAAAGATGTGAAACCTTAATCATGGGGGATTACGAAGATAGAAACAAGATTCCTAATGAAGAAGAAGAAAGAAATGATAGAAAAATAATTCCAAGAAGAAGGGATAGGTCCAGTACACTTAATATACATGGAGAAACACATATATTATTGTAAAGGTACCAAATCTATTATAATAGTATAAAACATAAATATTGCATAGAATAACAATGGAACAACACAATATATGAAACCACAACACCAAAATAATACCTTGATTTATAGGAAACAATGTTCACTTGCCTCTTTGAGGGGGAAACCTCTAGTAGAAAAAACGCTCTATTACAATAATTCTCAAGACAAAGAATTCTCATTCCCTCGACTCCTATTTATGCTAATTCTATCTACCAAAAAATATATATAGAGGAAGATCCTTCTAGAAGCAGAATCTTCTATTAGGTATTCTTACATTTGACTTATTCTTCCTTATTACTAGACCTTATTAATATTGAACTTTATTACATGGAAAATATATTGTTCTACCTATATGAGGAGTTAGGGAGGTTAGGTCCTTAACATGCCCTTCCCTTAAAAACAACCTTGTCCTCAAGGCTTGAGATGAGGAAATTCTTGGAGAATAGTGGTCACCTCCCAAGTAGCATATTCTAGAGTTTTATATTTCCACTACACTAACACTTCCTTGATGGTGCGTTGACATAGACGATGCTTGCGTTGGGCCAAGACTGCTTGTGGCTGCAACCAAATGTAACCTTCGGCATCCAACTCAGGGAGACTTGTTTGAGTTTGGCACTTAGTTCCAATCAACTTATTTAAGAATGAGACATGAAGAACATGATGGAGCTTAGAATGAATTGGCAGAGATAACCGATAGACCACCGGTCCCACTCGCTTGAGAATTGTATAAGGACCACAAAATTTAGGAGCAAGCTTCTGACAATGTTCAACTTTGAGTGACGTCTTCTTATAATGTTGTAGAGGAAGAAACACCTAGTCCCCTTGAACAAATTCATGTTCTAAATGACCTTGATCTAGTTGTTGTTTCATGCGATTCTGAGCCATGACCAAATTTTCTTTGCGGGAACGGAGAATGGACACATAGATTGTAAGATTTTTGTCAACCTCCTGAACCTTCGAGACATCGAGCATGTAGGAAATAACTAGCGGTGGATTTTTTCCACAGACTGCTTCAAAAGGAGTCATGCAAGTAGTTGTGTGGTAAGATGTGTTATACCACCATTCAGATAGGGGTAACCACTGATCCCAATGATTTTTCTTGTCAGATGAAAAACACCAAAAATATGTTTCCAAACACTTTTTGACAACTTAGCTTGGCCATCAGTCTAGGGATGATAGGTAGTGATGAGATGCAATTGGGTTCCATAGAGCCTGAATAATTATTTCCAAAAAATATTGGTGAAAGTGGGATCTCTGTCGAGAAAATAGAATGAAGCATTCCATGAAGCTTGAAATGAGCATATTTGGAAAGACGATCAACAACCACCATGATGACTGACTTATTGCCTTATTTAGGTAATCCCACAATGAAATCCATAGAAATATTCCTTCAAATAGTTGGTGGAATCAGAAGTGGTTGTAGTGTTCCTAGGGCTTTGACATTTTATCCCTTGTTGCATTGACATACATCACATTCATCCACAAAGGTGTGAACATTTTGTTTCATACCATCCCAGAAAAAAAAGAATGTTTAACCCTTTCATAGGTTTTGGTAAACCCTAAATTACCGACTGTGGGTGAAGCATGAAGCTCAGAAAGCACCGTGGATTTAAGTTGTGACTATTTGCTTAAATATAAACGACCTTTCTAGCGGACCTTTTCATTGTGCCAAGAATACGCTGGAGAAATTGGAGAATTGTCTTGCAATTGTTGGATCAATCGAGAAGTTTTGGGGTCTTGCAATTATTCTTGGCAAACTACTAGGAGCTAATATGGTACAATTAAGGAGAGGGAAAAAAGGGACCCTTCTTCTTCATACTTCTTGGAAAGAACATAAGCCACCACATTTTATTTTCCCTTCTTATAAATGATCTCATAATCATAGCCAAATAGCTTAGTCACCCATTTTTGGTTCTCCAGGGATGAAATTTATTGTTCTAGAAAATACTTGAGGCTCCAATGGTTTGTTTTAATTTGGAAGAATTGCCCGAATAGATAAGGTCGCAAGAGATCCATGGCATGCAGAATAAACAATATTTCCTTTTCATATATTTATTTCCTGAGATGTTGCTCCAAAATTTGTTTTCTAGTGAAAGCCAAAGGCCTACCATCTTTCATGAGGAATACTCCAATACCTTTCCCAGAAGTATCACATTCTAGGAAAAAATTCTTTGTGAAGTCGTGAAGGGCCAGGAAAGGAGTTGTGCACATAACCTTTTTCAAGGCTTGAAAGGAGTAATCAGTTATGGGATTCCAAGTGAAGGACTTATTTTTAAGGGGAGAAGTAAGAGGCACTGCAATTTTTCCATAATTCTTAAAAAACTTGTGAAAATATCTCGTTAAACCCAAAAAACTAGGCAAACTCTTGAAATTTTTGGGGCGAGGTCAATGGTACATAGCTTCAATTATCTTAGGATCCACCTATACACCATCCTTTCTGAAAATATGACCCAATTGTTTCCCTTCTGAAGCTCCAAAGGGACATTTGGATTGCTTGAGGAAAAGTTGGTGTTGAGAGAGGAGACAGAGAAATTGATCCACATGGGTAAGATGTTCAGTCCAGGTTTTACTATAGATGAGAATATTGTTAGGTGTTTTATATGTACTAAAAAAACACACTAAACTACCCTCAATTAAATTGTCAACCCAGGGTAAGTAAACTTAGAGTTGTAGCAAAATATATGCCAAAGATAAAAAGGTTGGTAGGAGTATAGTCTAACTACGGAAAGCAACTATCTAGGGCTAATCTACTCAAGAAAACCTATCTAATGAACAAACCCTACTAAGCAAATTGAAACTAGGTAACCTAAGTACTTTTGGGCCAATGACTGATGGATAGTTCCTAAGAAAGCAAATGAAAACTCTATGTAAAGCAAACTAGTTCATGACAGTAAGCAAAGGTAAACTACTAAGCATATTAAGCAAATGATGAAAGAAAACTACCTTTAACTTGCCAACCTACATTCAATGAGCAACTACCCTATGAAAGCAATTAAATAAGCAAGTAAGAAAAAACACCTATCTAACCTATTAAATCAAATAGACAAGAAAGAAAAAACACCTAACTAACCTACTAAAGCAAAAGACAAGTAAGCAAAGACAACTATCTATCCTACTAAAGCAAAGGGACAAGTAAGCAAAGACTTCTCATTGAACAACTACCTAGCCTAAGAGGCAAGTGAACTAAATGCCTAATGCAAAACTATTTCTCTTGCATGAAGGGAAATTTAAATGCTCAATACAATGCATGAAAGGAAATCTATTCTATTGAAAGCAAGAAAGACTAACAACTAAACTTATGAAAACAAGAAACTATCTCGTCTAATCTACGAAAGCAAGAATCTATCTTTAATCTATGAAACACTCAAATGTAATGCTGGTGGTTGTGTGAATGCCTTCGGTGGTGACAGATGATATCTTGATGACACTTGACAATAAATGACAGTTCTAATGGTATAAGCTCAATACTAATTTCAATGGAAAAATAAAAGGTGTGAAGTAAACAGTCTAATGAAAACTTAGCCATGATAAAAGTAATGTTAAATACCTTACATATTTATGTATAAACCATCAACATCATAATGAGATCATCATTATCTAACTAAGGAATTTAATTGCATTTTAATCTATGAAAGTAAATTGCGTGAAAGGAAACTATACTATGTCTAGTTTAATCATTCAAGCTATGATAAGAAAATGACTGAAAACAGAAATTAAAAACATGATATTAAAAAGTGAATTGACAATTACATTTAACCAATAACTAAGCAAGTGAAATCTATCTAAAACTGAAGTAAGCAAGCTATGATTCAAAAACCGGAAGCAAATCTATCCATCCATCAATCTTTGTCAGAAGAAACTTAGATTAAAACTATGCTCTGTTCTAATTAAAAATCTGTTCTAAACTTGACTGTAAAAATATAAAAGAAAGCACATTTTATCATCTAACTGCATGTGGGGTTAGTATAGTGAGAGAGAGACTTTTTAATTGCATGCGGAATTAGTAAAGAGACTTAGAGACTTGCAAGCCTTTTCTAATCTATAAAATCAACACATAATATCACAAATCATCATCTAACTTGCAAAAAGAAGTAAAACATTAAGCTACAACAAACTAATTAATTAAATAAAAATATACATGCACAGGGAAATGAAAAGACAATTTAAATTAGAAAAATGAAAAATAGACATGAAGACAGTTACCAGACTGTTGGTGGGCCCCCCAGCAAGTCGTGGTCACTCTCTAAAAGCACACCATGACCTCAGCATGCCAAATTCACCATAAAAATCCAAAAACGTAGTTTTGGCACTATTCTGGCAATGTAAAACTAGAAACAGAGCAAAATCGTTTTTCTGGAAATTCTAATGCTTATGCTACTTGGCTAACAATCTAATGATCATCCTATTGGTATTTATAAGCTTACAACCTAGGTGGTCGACCACAGGAGGGTCAAACCACCTCTAAATTCAGCAAATTACATTAAATGCATCCATAACTAACAAAACAGAGGAACCCAATGATCACTCTCTTTGGACAACTGAAATCGAGTTGTCTTGATCTTAGTAGCTGGAGGGGGCGATGACAAACAAAACCCATGTTCTCGATTTGTCCACCATTGGCCGCCAATACCATAACCGCCAACTTGCCTTGCATTTTTGTGCAATACTGGGTGTCGGAACGAGTGTCGGATCAAGTACCAGAACAAGTACTGGATCAAGTGTCGGAACAAGTGTCAGACCAGGAAACATAGTGCGTTTTTCCCTATAACAACAGAAAAACATGAATTAACTCTTGGAAACCATAAAATATGATAAATTAAACTTGATTGAATCACAAAACACGAATTACACGTACCTCATGCCGATTGTATCATTTTACCATAAAATTCTTCAAAAATCTCCTTTGAAAGATAAAAAACACATATATACATATGGAAAAAAGTGTATAATAACGTCATGAAGATGATCATATCTCGGGCCCAACATACCCCCACATCGACGATTTTGCAGGTCCCACTGCAAACAAAAAGAAGTCATCCCTTGGAACTAGGCTTACTGAGGAGGGTCGGATTTAGAAGCCTCTCCTTCTCGCTGTGTAGGCTTAGCCTTGTGCCTCTTATGTTTCTTTAATTGTGCTCTTAAGCTGTAGTTAGATTGGGTCATCCCATCGACCAACCGTTGAAGGGAGTTAACTTTTTCCTAAAGGATTGCATTGTCATGATGAAGGTTTGCATCTATTGTCTTCCTCTCTTCTAATTGTTGGAGAAGCTGATGGTTTTCTCTTTGTATCCCCTCTATAG
>JASDQU010013491.1:161695-177687 GCA_032191745.1 Picea mariana | reverse complement strand
TTGGAAATGCAGACAGAAGGTCTAAGAGCGAGGAACTTACTTTCATCATTCGGAAGTGCTGAGAGCCAGGAACTTACTTTCATCATGCGAAAGTGCGTGGGGAAGCAAGAATGGGTTGTTTCATGCCATCGATGACATGCCAATCCGCCCGGTTCTCTGGCTGCTGTACCTACCGTACGTACCTTGCACCTAACCCCGTTTTCCATGGTTCCTACAACCTGGTCTCGAGATTATAGGTGCATTCCTTCCTGTAGTGGAGCTATTAACTTATTGAAGGCTCGGCTCTCTGCTCTGTATCTATCACCTAAATAATGGATGGCTTCTGGCCTACTGCTTGCTCGAATGGGCCAATGCAGGTTATGGGACGGGTACCCGTACCGACAACAAAAACGCTAGAAGGCCGTGGCCACCGAAAACAAAATAACAATAAAAATTCAGCAGTGTGGCACAAAGTAAGCGTGTTCATCACGGGCATCTGCATTATAAAAGTGTGGCTAGCCTTGCATCACCATATGCATTTCTTCTCTCCTTCTCTGCATTCAGGCATTCTATTCTGAGAGATGGCCAACATGGGTTATTGGACAACAACTATTACATTGATCATTGTACTGTTGTTGGCTTGCCTTCACATAGCAGAGGTAGAGGCAAAACCGAAATTAGGGCTGGGGAAGATAAGCCACCTGCATTTCTATTTCCACGACTTACTGGAGGGCACAAATATGACGGCCGTGGGCGTGGCGTCTTCTCCCGCCATCGACTCTTCCCTTACTCAGTTCGGCATGGTGAGGGTTATGGACGACTCCATTTGCAGTTCAAAAACAAAAGACAGAAAACAAGTAGCTCCATATACCCTCCTACATATATATCAGGATGTCTCAAGCTTGACATATTAGAATGCCTTCAATGTTTCTACATTTGGACTGGGTCTTAAGGTTGCATGCTATATTGCTAAGCATGTTATACTAAACACCTATCTAGATTATTGCCTTTGGTTAAAAGAGTAGACTTTTGCTGACCCACATTGTTGTGCCTGATAGGTACCAGGGCGAGAGTGTTGCTGTCAAAATACTTCAGAGGGGTGAGATTCCTGAAGAAAAAGCAAGAAGACTGGAGACACGATTAGCAAAATACTTCAGAGGGGCGAGACTCCTTAAGAAAAAGAAAGAAGACTAGAGACATGATTTGCAAGAGAAGTTGCTATGATGTCTAGAGTACAGCATAAGAACCTTGTTAAGGTACTTATTTTTTGTTCAGTGATAGTCCTTATTTTCTTTGATGTAGTCTATTGCTTTGTTTCAAATGGAAAAGTTCAGTTGTATTGAGAATATGTTTTCTAGCGATTAGAAGTTCATCCGAATCCCATAACATATTGGGGGTTTATTTCAAATTGATCTTTACATTTCTTGATTTCAGATCTGCTCACAACTCTGATTGCTTTCCAACATTGGTCTGAGCTTCTCTATGTTTAGGAAAAAGTAGGATAGCTACATTTGAGCATCTTTTAATTCATTGCCCTCCCTAATCTTTTCATTGGATTTTAGGAGTCTTTCTTAGCATGGTGGTTCATTAGAGCATGCAAAGATCCAATCAAGGCAATAGTTACCGAACTGCTTCCAGGCATGTCACTTCGGAAGTACATGATGAGTTTACGCCCCAATCAAATTGATCTCGATGTTGCAATAAGTTTTGCACTTGACATTGCACAAGCAATGGACAATGTACATGCCAGTGGGATTATACACATGTCTACATGTCCTGGGATTAGATTAGACACAGGGATCTAAAGTATGGTAATATGAATAGGTTCACTTCTAACCAGTTATTGCTTGAGAATGTGAGATTATATCATGTACAAAGCCTTTTAAGATGCACTCCTTTGGGCTCTATACATCATGTCTAAAGAGATTAGTAATAGTTGTCCCGTGGCAAAGAAATTGGAGTTTTTTGGTTCTTTTGTTTTAGAGAATAATTCATGGACAATACAATCAAGTATTTTAGCAGATTAAAGAGCATAAGTAGTGCATGCTGGATTTTCTTTTGAATCATCTATGTTGTTCTTGTTAACATGTTTACATGATTGCAGCAAGAGAGAACGTTTTGGTATATCCAGAATAAAATACATTCTTGGTATATTGAATGAAGACAGGTATATATATGATAGCATCTAAATCTCTTTTTTTTTTCATTAATCTCATTTTTTTTACCATTCATTTTTTTTTACCATTTTATAAATGATAAGGTTGCATACCTGCAATTGCACCACTTCTGTTACAGTTCCATATTTCTAACAACAAACCTTCATGTCAGATGGGCAAGCTCATTTCTACTGTCCCCAATACCCTTTCATTTGAGGTGGCGTCTTCAAGAACCAACTTCCTATCCCATCTCCCATCTCCTTCAAGAACAAACGTTTCTATCCCTGTCAGGTTAGGTTGGAATTCATCCCTAGCAGCAGAAGCGGGTCCCTAGCAGCAAGAGGAGGAGTAGGGGAGTTCTTTCCTTCCAGGAGATAGGAATGCAATGAAGATTAAATGTGTTGAGCTGATGGTGAAGTGATGCTGTGCAAAGAAAATGCGGTGAGGTGAGGTGAGGTGAGGCGGTGTAGAGAAATTGGTGTATTAATGCATTGATCGGTGAATACTATCTGTACCATATCATGCCAGAGTGCTAGTGCATTAATGCATATTTAAACCACTAGCATAAAATTAATGCATATTTAAACCACTGACATAAATCAAATAAGTAAATTTAAAGCAACCACAAAGAAGTAAATTTAAAGCACTGAATAGACATGAACTAAAGTTATAACTCGATATCAAAACTTAGGTTATATAGGTTAAGAATTAAAATTACATTTTTAGAGAGCTGCTACAAAGCAACAATGACTCTCTAAGACTTTAGGTTATAGCAACAATGACTCTCTAAGACTTTAGGTTATAGACTTTAAGAATGAAAAAAATACATTCTTTCGACAATAAGACCTCAATGTGTGAGCCAATAGCATTCATTATAAAAGTAATTTAAATATAATTAAAAAAATAATTATTTTGTTTTTACTATGTACAACATTGGAGAATGAAAAAATATTTTCAAGTCAAAGGTTAAGTAATACAATGTATGAATCAATTGCAAGAGTCCTGGCCTTCAGCAGGGTTCATCGTTGCAAAGGTTAAGTAATTCAATGTCAACGATGAATCAAATAACACTGGACATGCATGTCAACATTGGAGAATGAAAAAATATTTTCAAGTCAAAGGTTAAGTAATACAATGTAAAAGGTTAAGTAATACAATGTATGAATCGATTGCAAGAGTCCTAGCCTTCAGCAGGGTTCATCGTTGCAAAGGTTAAGTAATTGCAAGAGTCCTAGCCTTTAGCAGGGTTCATCGTTGCAAAGGTTAAGTAATTCAATGTGGGTTCATCGTTGCAAAGGTTAAGTAATTCAATGTCAACGATGAATCGATTGCAAGAGTCATGGCTTTCAACATGGACTAATAATAAGTAATACAATGTAAAAGGTTAAGTAATACAATGTATGAATCGAAGAGTCATGGCTTTCAACATGGACTAATAATAAGTAATACAATGTAAAAGGTTAAGTAATACAATGTATGAATCGATTGCAAGAGTCCTGGCCTTTAGCAGGGTAATTCAATGTCAACGATGAATCGATTGCAAGAGTCCTGATAGAGGGTGGGAGGCGGGGGCATAATTAGGAAAATATATTTTCTTAATTATGCTCCGGTTAAGTAATACAATGTATGAATCGATTGTAAGAGTCCTGGCCTTTAGCAGGGTAATTCAATGTCAACGATGAATCGATTGCAAGAGTCTTGGCTTTCAGCAGGGACTAATAACACTGGACATGCATGTCAACATTGGAGAATGAAAAAATATTTTCAAGTCAAAGGTTAAGTAATACGATGTAAAAGGTTAAGTAATATAATGTATGAATCGATTGTAAGAGTGGCTTTCAGCAGGGACTAATAACACTGGACCTGCATGTCAACATTGGAGAATGAAAAAGATATTTTCAAGTCAAAGGTTAAGTAATACAATGTAAAAGGTTAAGTAATACAATGTATGAATCGATTGCAAGAGTCTTGGCCTTCAGCAGGGTTCATCGTTGCAAAGGTTAAGTAATACAATTGCAAGAGTCTTGGCCTTCAGCAGGGTTCATCATTGCTAAGGTTAAGTAATATAATGTCAACAGGGTTCATCGTTGCAAAGGTTAAGTAATACAATGTCAACGATGAATCGATTGCAAGAGTCCTGCATGTCAACATTGGAGAATGAAAAAATATTTTCAAGTCAAAGGTTAAGTAATACAATGTAAAAGGTTAAGTAATACAATGTATGAATCGATTGCAAGAGTCTTGGCCTTCAGCAGGGTTCATCGTTGCAAAGGTTAAGTAATATAATGTCAATAGGGTTCATCGTTGCAAAGGTTAAGTAATACAATTGCAAGAGTCTTGGCCTTCAGCAGGGTTCATCGTTGCAAAGGTTAAGTAATATAATGTCAACAGGGTTCATCGTTGCAAAGGTTAAGTAATACAATGTCAACGATGAATCGATTGCAAGAGTCCTGGCCTAGGGACTAATAACACTGGACATGCATGTGTAATATACAACATCTATCACAAATATGTAAATAATCTTTTCATATCATATATAGTTTGTATTAGTTTTTGGAAGTGGGAATTTTGGGGGAGTGGATATTACACATACACCATCTATCACAGATATGTAAATAATTCTATTATTTGTTTATATATATGTAATCTTTTCATATCATATATAGCTTGTATTAGTTTTTGGAAGTGGGAATTTTGGGAAAGTGGATATTAGTGTTTAGAATGAGTAAAAGTTTTTTTCAAATTTGCATTAAACTTGAAGTTAAGAGTGATAATAACATATATTAAAAAGATATAAAAAATATTTTAAATTATAATGATATTTTAATGTTGCTTTTATTGTAACAACTACAGTGTTAAATTACTAATTTAATTTGTATTAATAACTAACGGAATATTATATTTTGAATATATTTAACACAATATTGAAATTTTAAGAGTGATAATAACATATATTAAAAAGATATAAAAAATATTTTAAATTATAATGATATTTTAGTGTTGCTTTTATTGTAACAACTATAGTATTCAAATTACTAATTTAATTTGTATTAATAACTAACACTAACAGAATATTATATTTTGAATATATTTAACATAATATTGAAATTTTAATATCCATAAATATTCTATTAGAAAATGAGAAATAAAATTGAAAATACATATGTACAATTTTAATATCTTTTCAAAATTAAATTTTATATATACAAACTTCAAACATTTTTATAAATTTGAATCATTATTCTTGCTCTCATTTGAAAAAACTAAATAATACTAAATGAGAAACAAAATTGAAAATACATATGTAAAATTTTAATATCTTTTCAAAATTAAACTTTATATATACAAACTTCAAACATCTTTGTAAATTTGAATCATTATTCGTACTTTCATTTGAAAAAGTTAAATAATACTACTCTTGTAATATGAAAATACAATAAAAGTCAATGATATGGTTGGTTGATAGCAACAACATATTGGAATAAATACTTGCTATGCATAAGGTATTGAGTTATTGGACTTTTATGTTTAGTCTGGGTTTGAAGGAAAATATACACTCATTAAAAGTTTTTCATATCCACAACTATAAAGTTATTGGGCTTTCATGTTTAGTTTGGGTTTGAAGGAAAATATACACTCATTAAAAGTTTTTCATATCCACAAGTGAGTAATATTAAGTTTTTTTATTTAAATAATTTAAAAAAAAATTATTTAATGTAGTTTAGTTTTTGTTTTATAGTGATATTTTAAATAAATATAATGAAAATATTTAAAATGAATTATGTATTTGTAATAATGAAATATAAATATTTACATTTTAACTTAAAGCTTTTTGTTTCCAAAACTTGTTCAAGCTCCCATTTTTTTTAATGTTAAATCTCCCAAAAAAAAATTTAACCATGTTCTAATTCTACTTTGTAATGCTATATACAACAACACAACATGTACACATTGCTAAAATAACCTCGGTAATGTTTCCAAAAACGGCTAGAACTAGCCGGTATTTTCATGCATGACTGGCTTGATTGGTAACAGTCACATATTACTGCATTAGATGCTAATGGGAGGAGAAAGGATGAACTATCAAATGCATGGAGCTAGGCCTCTTTTCACACCATCTCAATGGCAGCAGCATGGAGCTAGGCCTCTTTTCACTCCATCTCAAAGGCAGCAGCAGCTGGAACACCAAGCATTAATCTTCAAGTATATGATGGTAATTGGAATCCCCGCGCCGCTCGATCTCCTCAAATCCTATCATGAAGTGTTTGCATGATATAAATGATGGGCAATATTATCATTGGAAACATCTTCCCAACAATAAAATTTCGGCTATGTTGGTTATCTGTTATAACCCCATTTTAACAGTTTTTCGGATCAATTTAGATGCCTATGGAAATGATATAAATATCCATATGAACATTCATAAGTATATTTTTGATATGTATTGAAAATATTTTGTAGGGACAGATTATAATGCAGTCACAGTCCTTTTACAAGTCTCCATGAAATTTGAGTTCAAATATGCATTTTTTCATACAATTGGACTACGGAGGATGGGTATATGTTTTGTAACTTTGTATATGATGTCGGATTTTTTAAACTATTAGCTCTTATAATCTATATATATCAACAAGTAATTCTATGCAACACATTAGCCTTACAATTTCATGTAAACTATAAATAACAAATTGATGCTAGACATTTTAAACTATTAGCTCATATAATCTATATATATCAACAAGTAATTATATGCAACACATTAGCCTTATAATTTCATGTAAACTATAAATAACAAATTGATGCTAGACAATGCATATTAATGCATATATTTTTGTTTTGTTGACTATTACCTATGAAGATATCAACATAAATAATGACAATGTGCATGGTGATGTTGGTAGGTATAGGACCCCACCTGTTAGATATGTGGAAGTCATACAAAGCTTTCTATCTTGAGATTTTACTTTAATTAAAAGAATTATTAAAATAAAGTTCTTTTATTATTGAGTTGAGTTTTATTTAAGGAAGTTCTAAAATTAGCATTAGTGAATTAAATAATAGCCATTGATATCAAGTGAGGTGAGAAGTAATCTCAACTGTTAATCACTTTGGAGATTAGGGTTAGGTCATAATTCAATATTATAAAAGCAACACTAAGGTGAGGAAGGAAGATGCTTTTCACACAGAGATAACAAAAGAACGAATTTTGCTAGTGTGGAGTCATTCAAGAGTGTAGAAGCAAAGAACAACTTTTACTTACACTAAGAGAGCAAATGAATTTTTCTCAAGGGTTAGATCACGAAGGACTATGATTCAAGGAGATTTTGGATAGGTGGAGAAGGACTTCCATCTAGAGATCATGACAGAGAGAAGAGAGAACAAAGGCAGTTGCAAGTGGGTTTCAACAGATTGGAGTTGTAGCAACAGGGTCACGCCGTATGAGGTTTGTTGTATAGTCTTTAAGTGTGTGTACACGAGTTTCAGTGGAGACATACACGTATATGCGATTTTTCTTAAGGAAAGACACATACATCTTGGGAAATGTGAATAACCGAGGTCGTATAGTGGTGCAGGAGATTGTTAGGTTTTGCAGGTACTGCCTATATTTTTTGTATTTCTCTACGATCCATTTTCCCAGGTACGGGAGCCCTTGTAAGATTTGAAGTTATTTGAATAATAAGCTTAGTTGATGGGAAGAATACATTTGTGTATTGTGTATGAGATTTTGGTTTCGAGTATTACTTTGTTGGCATTTCTTCACACTTGCACACGTCCTTCTTAATGTTGAGGATTTTAGACCCAGGGTTCATCTAGAGTTGACCAACAAAAACCCCAAAACATTGATATATTAATCTTTAGCCAAGGACAAAGAAGGTCTCACCCGAGATGCAATGAGGATCACATAGACCATCTAGTCTTATGACATGTATGAAGGATTAAACACATAGGTATCCATTCAGGATGACATTTGTGCCCTTCATTAACCTCAACTTACTATTTCCCATTAAGTAAAACAATTCACACACATATCCAAATAACACATGAATGACACATAATAGATCATAACTGTTGTAGCTTTATTATTCCTTCCATTCCATAACACAAGTATACATAAAACAAACTAGATTCAACAACCACAAAGTTTCATGTCTCCTTTGGATAATTCCCAAGATTTACAACATATTGCACCCTACGCATTCCTTAGACTTCAGACACCTGAAAAAATCATACTTATATTCAGAAGCATTATAGTATTAAAAAGGCTCAGAGTGAGCTTGACACACAACAACTCAATGAATATTCTATGTGAGTGTCTAACTCTCTAATCATCTAACTCTATATGTGATGTTGCTGCTTCCTTTTATAGGTTTCTCTACTCGTGAGCTCTGTCTCTTTCTGCTCTGCTCCACTTGTTCTACTGACAAACTACCTTGCACACTTCTAACGTATGCCTGTAGTCCACATAGCCTTCTGGAATTAGGGTAATATTAACTGCCTCGCCATCTTATCTTTTTTCAACTCCACGATCCTTTGTGTTTCTGACCGTAATCATTCGAGAAGATTTCCCAATGATTCCTTTCTTGATTCTGGTGTGCGGTTTCTTCATTTCTGTTGTACCTCAAAACTCATACCGACACTCACTTGGTAGAATTTTAGGCTTGGTGCGCATTATCAAAACTCGGTCTGTCACACACTTCTTGTCCTTTGTGCATTTAGCTTAGGCATGTGAAAAACTGGAATGGGTGCGTACAAAACTTGGAATGAGTGCACACAACTTTGTTTGTGCACATGCGAGAGAGTAACCCAAAACTTTGGGTGCCAACAGACCCCCACCACTATTACTTGGCTCATCCTCAAGCCAACAACTTCATGGAATTACTGTTACGATGGAAGGGACAATGCTTCTGAGTTCCTGCACGAATTCCTTAAAGAGGCACTTAGGCTCATTAATGTATCCCTAAAGATCCTGTATGAGCTGAAAAATGGCCTCATTTTCAATTGCTGTGACCCTAGAAGTTGTCATGTTGGTTGTATTGTTTTTTTCAATGAGAGGGATGACAAAACCCCCACTTCAAAAAGATTCATAAATAATAACAAGGCCTTATTGTCCGCATAAGTGATTATATCTAACATATTATGCTGCTCATCTTGAGCTGCAATGATCTCCTTCATTTTTTCTACAATTTCTAGCATCACAATGGTGCGCTCCCTAGGAGGAAAAGAAGTCATATATTTCTTTTGTTGTGCGACCTCCACTTCTGCTGCGTGAACCTGATTTGTGATTGTATACACTTCTGGTGGAGTCTGGAGATGGTTCCATAGGGCGAAGTCACAATTGATCATTTTGGAGAATGCTTCCGCATGATGTTGGATATTGTGGAGAGTGGTTTGGGATGACTTAATCAGTTGATGGAATTGCGTGGTGTCTAGATCAATGTGATGGATTGGTTGGTGAAGGGTGGTGAGATGTGATTATAGATGTTGTATGAGGTATTTTTTTTTCGAGAGTTTAAATCCTAGAGGGATGTCATGCCCTTGTGAAGAAGTAGTGGGAATATGTGCATATAGGATATCCACGATGCTAAGAAGATTGATGAACATTGTACTGAGCCTAGTGTACTGGGCCTGGGCGGCTGTATGTGCCACACTTTATGTTTCATACCTCCTATGTAATACTTGACGATCCTGAATTTCCTTTTGATATTACTCGTGCATCTGGTTATGCACTATGATGTCTACATGATGCTGGAGTTGTAACTGCACATGAGATTGGCCCAATTTGTCGTTGTGTTCACTTAACTCAGAGAGAAGGGTGGTAGCACAATCTTGTATCATGGAAGCTGGAATCGGTACCAGCAGGATACCACCACGATTGGCATCTACTGTTAGTAATGTTGGGGGGTCCAATCTAAGGACCCGAGCAAAGGCATTGGAATTAGTTCTGGAAGTCGACAACTACTGAGTAGTGTTTGGTACTGGCGCCGCGTCCCCAAGTTGGTGACAAAGATGGTTGAAATTACACATAGCCTCTCAATTCACTTTTTTTTGTAGCAACAATTGGCATTTTAAGGAATCTATTAAAGTGGCAATGCCTAATACCATCTGGACTAGACCCTCCTGTGTGGAGGGAATAGTACTACAGATGAATGGGTCGGTTAGTTGCTGCTTTTCCCCAACTAGGGTAGCTTGTGCATGCAGCTGCATGGGATGGGGATCCCAAGAGTGCTTGTCGATCATATCATCATTGGAACCCCTGCCCCGGGGGATCATGCACTATGCTTGCTTCCACGCAACTTCAACATTATTTTGGTCTTGATTGTGCTTAGTGTGTGTTTCTAGAGTATCATTGTTTTCAGTGGGAATTGGTTGGAGATGAGAGGGCCATTCAACCATGTCTTATTTAATTTATTCTTCCGTAATGCATAATGGGAGGAGTGCCATTGCAATGCCCTGATAATCAAAGGGATAGGTGAACACACATGGAAAATACATTCAAATAAAAGGTAGCCATCATACCTATCCACGAGGGTGCACGAGATGTGCTCTTGCAAAGTAGTTTCCTAGATTAGCTATTGGTACCAAATATGAAGCAACTCGTCATTGGAATATTTGGCATGAGGATCTTTTCTCTCATGCAATCACAAGAATCAGGGATCTTCAAAGGTAGGCCTACTTCCAGTAGGCCGTTCAAAGCCTAGAGGGGGCTTCCAAAGAACCATAGGGAGAAGTAGTAGAATCCAACTATAATGAAGCTCTTTCCTTGATTTTTGGGTGTCTAACAAATCATCAATGAATTCATTCATTACATATTGAGCCCAAGCCATCTAAACACTGGCTACACACCATTTAGCTGCGATGACTACCCCGAATGGGCACTCCTACTTTGTACAATTGTGCAAGAGTTTGTATTCTATCAGTTGTGTAGAAAAGCGAACCAATTGGGCATTTATTTCTAAAATGAGTACCCCACGTCGACCATGACATGTATTGTATGTGTTGTAGATCTCATTTTTTACAGCATATTTAGTGACTAAGGATTTTTGTAGCTCATCATCATGCATGGGTAGTCTGGTAACATAGATTTTTTTTTTCTTCATTGACTATATACTTCCTCCCTAGCCACAAGTACCCACCATGTAGGTGGGTAAGTAAAAGACATACGCACAGGGTGACAATCCCACTATGCCCAAAATGAGGGTAGTCAATAAGAGAGAGAATCTCAACTTGCTGAAGGGGTTGGAATCACACTTGGGTGAGAAATAACAACTTACCGTCTTCACTTCAAACGACGCAGGAATAATGGTGGAAGGCCAAGGCGAGAAACTACGCGATGCCGTAGACATTGTATTTGATGAACTAGAAATCCTGCACTCTCTCTGTTTAGGAATCTGTGAAACTCACATGCCGAGGTAATGCCTTCTCTAGTTCTTGAAAGTTCATGGGAACCCTGGATCTATTATGATCATGTGGTTTTCTTGACGAAGCCACAATAATTGTTTTGGTGGGGTTCTATGGAAAGCTACTACTGGAAAAAAAATGCAGATGCTTCCACTCATGTTTACTATTATGCCCTTCCAACTAAGATTATGGAACCACATTTTATATATGGAGGAAAGTATGTATTGAGTTGAATAACATTAATTATTAAAATAGAAAGTTACCAAGAGGGTACTAAAAGACACTAGGAGGTGTGCAAGGGTTTGTTCAGAACTGAGAGTGTCATAGGGTTACCGTCACTGTCTTCCTAGTTATTCATATATATCCTGCTCTAGAATTTCCATAAATATATAAATGATTAGAAGTTGCGTGAGTCGCTTTCATCTTCGTTCGTGATTCATGACCTGTAATAATCCTTGTGCATTAATGGAACACAATGACTGATTTCACTGCCAAACATGTGTGAGCTCCAGGGAGGTCATAGCATTTATTGTTGAAGGTCTTATTAATGATGCTTTCGTTCAGGAACCGTATAATAGAAATACTGTTGTCTTAATTCAGGAGAAGACTAAGACTGTAGATCCTTGATTGTGATAGGTACACCGTTGTGCATGTTTCCTATGCGCCTCGATGTGGGTCCCCCTTGGTTACTTGATCAGAGTGATCCTTAGTGGGATGTAATGCCTATTCACCCATATCCATCCTACCTGTTTTGTCCACTGGGAATCCTAGATTGTGTGATTCCAAGGGGATTCGTCTGTTTTCTCAATGGGGTTAGTTGTGGTAGGGCGAGCTGATGTTCTTTCCTCAGTCACATAATTTTTAATTGAATCCATTTCTTTCTCATGTAACTCCTTGAGATGTGTTGTGGAAAACCCAGGTTCTGAGAGGGAAACCCTCTTTTTGAGCAGCCCACACATGCCTTTTAAGTTTCCGTGGCATGTTTGGTGTTGATGCATGTTTATCCACCGTCATTCATAAGAATACATGTAGTGACAAATATCCATATCGGGTCCGAACCTTTCTCACATGGATGCTTCGACAACTTTCCATTCATGATAAGGTTCCCGATGTACAACCCACCATCATGCAAGAATTCCTATGAGTACTATGTCAAGTGCACGAGCCCTGTGATGTTCATAAATATGCTATATCTAGGTAATAAATGTGTTTAATGGTTCCAAGCCATCATACCGATAGGATCCAAATTATTCCTCACACTCCTTTGCGGAGATATGCATGCACCTCCTTGTGGAGACCTCATACAACTTATGCTACCACCTTTCCATGGCATCTTCAAAATCTGTGTCATAATACTTGACACTTCTCCATCTTAATTCTCCATCTGCGGTGGGGTTGATGTAGTCCTCCCTGCACCTTGTCATTTTATAGATGTTTTCAATAGTTGATCTTTGCACATCCTCATCCCCTGGATAATTGTGTCTATCTCCTTAATATGGATCTAGAGGTGCAACCACGCGCAGGGTATAAGTTTCAAAGAACATCAACCTCTTCTTCAAATTTAGAACTACATTATTGTCAAAGGCCCAATCAATTCCCAACAATGCATGGTTTGGGTCAGATTCATCCATAATATCTATGACCTCAAAGTCAACTTTTGTTTTTACCTCTTCTATATTTACTCCCACCTGCTCTAGTTGTCCTATGGGGTAGATATTGTATTGATTCGCCAACTAAAATTGAATGTGTGACCAGACCAATTTTGGTTTTCCCATTACCTCCTAGGACTTCTTGGGTAAAATATTCACATCGAAACCAAGATCCAACATGAATCCATCCATGTCATAGCCACCAAGCTTTGTTATCATATTGAAGTCACGCCCTGTGCACTTTTTCTTACTGACTTGGCACATATCTCTTTCTGGTAGAGGGAATGATATGGTTTCCTCCACTCCTTGTTCCCTCATGCAGGTAGCTGGAATTTGTGTCCATTTGTTTGTAGCATCAGGATAATTGAGCAGTCACAAACAAAAACATAAGAAATTACTTGGTTTTCTGTATCTTCTTCACGACACAAGTTGTGCAATACTTATGCGCACACTACGTGGTGTTCTTGATGCACCATCTGCTAAGTGGATCACAACTCGTCTTGTCTGTGAGCTTCTTCCAGTGAACATTACATCACATGATGTGTTTTTTTCATGCATGCGAGATTCCTCCAAGGATATTTGCATCGCACGCTACAACTCTTCCCATCCATGAGCCTCTTCTAGCGACCTATGTACTTCTTCATGGATCTGAGCTTCCTCCAACAACCTCTATATCATCTGTTGCACTTCTTCACGAATATGAGCCTCCTTGAGTGATCTCTATGTTGCGCGCTGCAAATATTCTTGTGCTCATTCTTCTTCAATATCCCTCTACAAATTGCGCATGAACTTATTTTGCTGGGAAACATCGAACTTAGGAGGGGGATGTGCTACCTTTGTGATCTTCCCCTCTATATTTTGATCTGATCCCTCACCATGCTCAAAGTCTACTCCTATCTTTTCTCCTCATCACGTTACTACCCAAACATTGACTTCTTCATATTTATTCTTATTTTTGCGTGGATTTGCATGCACCATATTGAAATGCATCTTCTTTTCTTCCCACTTCATCACTAAGTCGAGATACTCCTCCATGAGATGTTCAGGACTATAACAATATGCACAAACCATGTGTAGGTTGGTACAAAACCTTAATACATGGCCAATTTCTCCACAATTGAAATAAGTGGGAGGTCTACCTCCCCCTCCGCCATATCCTCAACTATGAACGCGCCTATATCCTCCTCTGAGACCTCCTTAGTATCCTCCTTTCTTAGTGCTTCCACAATAACTACCCTTCTATTCTTTGTGTACCCATAATGCATCGCAGGTATTGTCTTGCATCATCTGGAGTGATCGATAGTTATTGATATCTTGTCCCACATATTTATAGAAATCACAAAACAGAGTATGGTGTGTATTTTTATACTTATGTAAACTTGGGAAATGATGTGGTACATGGCCCCACTTTCAACATATCTCACACCATTCCATCTATCCAATTGGGAATGGTCATACTGTAGTCATCGCCACATAATTCAGAAGTACAAAGCACTCATTTCTACGATTCCCCTTAGCGTGATATGTGGTACACCAACCATGCTCATGCATGAATTTCATCTTTTCCATATCTTACAACTACATCCTTAGGTTGGCCAGTTGTGACTGCACTCATGACAATTTTGTTGACATATTTTCCCTCCTGGTGTATCTTCTAGACGCATTGCAATTTCTATGGTATCTGGTTGATTCGCCACCTTCTGTTGGGTGAGGGGGACTTGGATATGGGAAAGTAACCCCAAAATAAACCACTCTCTATGATGCATGTCCCAGATTTAAAAAGTCAACCTATCCAATAAAAACTTGAACTACTGGTCATAATCCTACACAATTTCTCCTTGTTGTTGCTTAATCTCCTTGATCTCAGTGATACACTGAGATTCAAACTTGGGATTTTGGAATTCCTTCAGTAAATATCTTTTTATATCCATTAGATATATTTTATGTCCAATTGGTGCAGTGTGATTTTACTTCATGTACCATGTTAAGGCTCTATCCATGAACGTGGTTTTCAGTTGTGTGATCTTTGTTGCTTCGTTTGTGATCCTACTCATAGACCATATTTCTTCGCACATGAACTAGTATTTTTCCACGTCATCTTTACCCATTCCATGGAACACTCGTAGCCTCAGGGTGTTATCCTGATTCACCATCATCATTCTCAAACCAACTTATCTGATCTGATTGTTGATTGAAAAAATCCTCGCTACTGATACTCCTCTAGGTGAAGTGACATTGTCTTTGTCTTCTTCTTCACTCCTCTCTTCTCTTCTATTTTATTCTACTCTGTCTCCTACTCCAATTTCTTCACTATATGTTCTTCTTTATTCTTGATTGCAAATGTGCAAGGGGGGTGGTTCAAAGGGGGGGTAAGTCCATATCCTTTTGACATTTCTTATGAGGGGACCCAAAGAGTTTCCCACTTGCAACTGCACAAGACCATATACAATTTCCAATTCTTCTCCCCCACCACTAGGGGATCCTCCATATGCCTCTTCTTCTCCTGCACCTCTATTTTATGCCTCATTGTATTATGAGGTTGTGGCTCTCCGCAACAACCAAGGGGTTTGGAATTTTTCACCTGGGCCCCTGGAAACACCATTACCACTACTAATGGTATCCCCATTGGACACCCTACTCTCAACACTATGCCTCTTCATGGGTCTCTATGTGCATGTGCTCCACTTTGGCACACTGTATTCTTCCACACTTCCTCATAGTGTGACCTCTTTTCTCTTCATCCTGGGTGTGACCCCTCATCGCACGCCCCTTGCTCTCTATTTTCCACCTCTCTGCTCTACTTTCCTTC
>JASDQU010013491.1:144229-161645 GCA_032191745.1 Picea mariana | reverse complement strand
GCTAGTGCTGCTCAGAAGACAAGTCTGGCGAAGAAGAAGAAGGTAGGGCCCTCCAGGGCCATGCTCAGGTCAATCCTGCTCTCGGTACTCCATGTCTAGGACCTGTGGGCCTCGAGACATGATCTCCTAGTTATCCCTAGATATCGGGGATAACACAACACATTAGCCTAATTTCATGTAAACTATAAATGACAAATTTATGCTAGACATTTTAAACTATTAGCTCTTATAATCTATATATATCAACAAGTAATTCTATGCAACACATTAGCCTTATAATTTCATGTAAATTATAAATAACAAATTGATGCTAGACAATGCATATTAATGCATATTTTTTTGTTTGGTTGACTATCACCTATGAACATATCAACATAAATAATGACAATGTGCACGCTGATGTTGGTAGGTATAGGACCCCACCTGTTAGATATGTGGAAGTCATCCAAAGCTTTCTACCTTGAGATTTTACTTTAATTAAAAGAATTATTAAAATAAAGTTCTTTTATTATTGAGTTGAGTTTTATTTAAGGAAGTTCTAAAATTAGCATTGGTGAATTAAATAATAGCCATTGATATCAAGTGAGGTGAGAAGTAATCTCAACTGTTAATCACTTTGGAGATTAGGGTTAGGTCATAATTCAAGATTATAAAAGCAAGACTAAGGTGAGGAAGGAAGATGCTTTTTACAAAGCAAATAACAACTTTTACTTACACTGAGAGAGCAAATGAATTTTTCTCAAGGGTTAGATCACAAAAGACTATGATTCAAGGAGATTTTGGATAGGTGGAGAAGGACTTCCATCTAGAGATCATGACAGAGAGAAGAGAGAACAAAGGCAGTCGCAAGTGGGTTTCAACAGATTGGAGCTATAGCAGCAGGGTCACGTCGTATGAAGTTTGTTGTATAGTCTTTGAGTGTGTGTACACGGGTTTCAGTGGAGACATACACGTATATGCGATTTTTCTTAAGGAAAGACACATACATCTCGGGAAATGTGAATAACCGACGTCGTATAGTGGTGCAGGAGATTGTTAGGGTTTGCAGGTACTATCTTAGTTTTTTGTATTTCTCTACGATCCATTTTCCCAGGTATGGGAGCCCTTGTAATATTTGAAGTTAGTTGAATAATAAGCTTAGTTGATGGGAAGAATATATTTGTGTATTGTGTATGATATTTTGGTTTCAAGTATTGCTTTGTTGGCGTTTCTTCACACTTGCACACACCCTTAATGTTGAGGATTTTAGACCTAGGGTTCATCTAGAGTTGACCAACAAAAACCCCAAAACATTGATATATTAATCTTTAGCCAAGGACAAAGAAGGTCTCACTTGAGATGCAATGAGGATCACATAGACCATCTGGTCTTGTGACAGGTATGAAGGATTAAACACATAAGTATCCATTCAGGATGACATTTGTGCCCTTTATTAACCTCAACTTACTATTTTCCATTCAGTAAAACAATACACACACATATCCAAATAACACATGAATGACACATAATAGATCATAACTGTTGTAGCTTTATTATTCCTTCCATTCCATAACACAAGTATACATAAAACAAACTAGATTCAACAACCACAAAGTTTCATGTCTCCTTTGGATAATTCCCAAGATTTACAACATAGTGCACCCTACGCATTCCTTAGACTTCAGACACCTGAAAAACTCATACTTATATTCAGAAGCATTATAGTATTAAAAAGGCTCAGAGTGAGCTTGACACACAACCACTCAATGAATATTCTATGTGAGTGTCTAACTCTTTAATCATCTAACTCTATATGTGATGTTGCTGCTTCCTTTTATAGGTTTCTCTACTCGTGAGCTCTATCTCTTTCTTCTATGCTCCACTTGTTCTATTGACAAACTACCTTGCACACTTCTAACACATGCCTATAGTCCACATAGCCTTATGGAATTAGGGAAATATTAAATTCCTCGCCATCTTATCTTTTTTCAACTCCATGATCCTTTGTGTTTCTA
Organism: Picea mariana; assembly: GCA_032191745.1. NCBI lineage: Eukaryota > Viridiplantae > Streptophyta > Pinopsida > Pinales > Pinaceae > Picea > Picea mariana. The sequence continues at coordinate 159,651 of JASDQU010013491.1, read as the reverse complement.
ACCGTAATCATTCGAGAAGATTTCCCAATGATTCCTTTTTTGATTCTGGTGTACGGTTTCTTCATTTATGTTGTACCTCAAAACTTAGACCGACGCTCACTTGGTAGACTTTTAGACTTGGTGCGCATTATCAAAACTCGGTCTGTCACACACTTCTTGTCCTTTGTGCATTTAGCTTAGGCACGTAAAAAACTGGAATGGGTGCGTACAAAACTTGGAATGAGTGCACACAACTTTGTTTGTGCACATGCGAGAGCTTAACCCAAAACTTTGGGTGCCAATAGACCCCCACCACTATTACTTGGATCTTCCTCAAGCCAACAACTTCATGGAATTACCATTACAATGGAAGGGACAATGCTTCTAAGTTCATGCACGAATTCCTTAAAGAGGCACTTGGGCTCATTAATGTGTCCCTAAAGATCCTGCATGAGCTGAAAAATGGCCTCATTTTCAACTGTTGTGACCCGAGAAGTTGTCAGGTTGGTTGTATTGTTTTTGTCAATGAGAGGGATGACAAAACCTGCACTTCAAAAAGATTCATAAATAATAACAAGGCCTTATTGGCCGCATAAGTGATTATATCTAACATATTCTATTGCTTATCTTGAGCTGCAATGATCTCCTTCATTTTTTCTACAATTTCTAACATCACAATGGTGCGCTCCCTAGGAGGAAAAGAAGTCATATATTTCTTTTTTTGTGCGACCTCCACTTCTGCTGCGGGAACCCGATTTGTGATTGTATATACTTCCGGTGGATTTTGGAGATGGGTCCATAGGGCGAAGTCACAATTGATCATTTTGGAGAATGCTTCCGCATGATGTTGGATATTGTGGAGAGTGGTTTGGGATGACTTAATCAGTTGATGGAATTGCGTGGTGTTTTGATTAGTGTGATGGATTGGTTGGTGAAGGGTGGTGAGATGTGATTATAGATGTTGTATGAGGTATTTTTTTGTCGAGATTTTAAAACCCAGAGGGATTTCGTGCCCTTGTGAAGAAGTAGTGGGAATATGTGCATATAGGATATCCACGATGCTAAGAAGGTTGATGAACATTGTACTGAGCTTAGTGTACTGGGCCTGGGTGGCTATATGTGCCACACTTTATGTTTCATACCTCCTCTGTAATACTTGACGATCCTGAATTTACTTTTGATATTACTCATGCATTTGGTTATGCGCTATGATGTATACATGATGTTGGAGTTGTAACTACACATGAGATTGGCCCAATTTGTCGTTGTGTTCACTTAACTCAGAGAGAAGGGTGGTAGCACAATCTTGTATCATGGAAGTTGGAATCGGTACTAGAGGGATACCACCATGATTGGCATTTTCTGTTAGTAATGTTGGGGGGTCCAATCTAAGGACCCGAGCAAAGGCATTGGAATTATTTTTGGACGCCGACGACTACTGAGTAGTGTCTGGTACTGGCGCCACGTCCCCAAGTTGGTGACAAAGATGGTTGAAATTACACATAGCCTCTCAATTCACTTTTTGTTGTAGCAACAATTGGCATTTTAAGGAATCTATTAATGTGGCAATGCCTAATACCATCTAGATTGGACCCTCCTGTGTGGAGGGAATGGTACTACAAAAGAATGGGTCGGTTAGTTGCTGCTTTTCCCCAACTAGGGTAGCTTGTGCATGCAGCTGCATGGGATGGGGATCCCAAGAGTGCTTGTTGATCATATCATCATTGGAACCCCTGCCTCAGGGGATCATGCACTATGCTTGCTTCCACACAACTTCAACATTATTTTGGTCATGATTGTGCTTAGTGCGTGTTTATAGAGTATCATTGTTTTCAATGGGAAGTGGTTGGAGATGAGTGGGCCATTCAACCATGTCTTATTTAATTTATTCTTCCGTAATGCATAATGGGAGGAGTGCCATTGCAACGCCCTGATAATCAGAGGGATAGGTGAACACGCATGGAAAATACATTCAAATAAAAGGTATCCATCATACCTGTCCATGAGGGTGCACGAGATGTGCTCTTGCAATGTAGTTTCCTAGATTAGCTGTTGGTACCAAATATGAAGCAACTCGTCGTTGGAATATTTGGCGTGAGGATATTTTCTCTCATGCAATCACAAGAATCAAGGATCTTCAAAGGTAGGCCTACTTCCAGCAGGTCGTTCAAAGCCTAGAGGGGGCTTCCAAAGAACCATAGGGAGAAGCAGTAGAATCAAACTATAATGAAACTCTTTCTTTGATTTTTGGGCGTCTAACAAATCATCAATGAATTCATTCATTACATATTGAGCCCAAGCCATCTAAACACTGGCTACACACCATTTAGCTGCGATGACTACCCTGAATGAGCACTCCTCCTTTGTACAATTATGCAGGATTTTGTATTCTATCAGCTGTGTAGAAAAGTGAACCAACTGGGCATTTATTTCTAAAATGAGTACCCCACGTCGACCATGACATGTATTGTATGTGTTGTAGATCTCATTTTTTGCAGCATATTTAGCGGCTAAGGATTTTTGTAGCTCATCATCATGCATGGGTAGGATGGTAACATGGAATTTTTTTTCTTCATTGACTATATACTTCCTCCCTAGCCACAAGTACCCACCATGTAGGTGGGTAAGTAAAAGATAGACGCATAGGGTGACAATCCCGCTATGCCCAAAATGAGGGTAGTCAATAAGAGGGAGAATGTCGACTTGCTGAAGGGGTTGGAATCACACTTGGGTGAGAACTAACAACTTACCGTCTTCACTTCAAACGATGTAGGAATAATGGTGGAAGGACAAGGCGAGAAACTACGCAATGCCGCAGACATCGTAATTGATGAACTAGAAATCCTGCACTCTCTCTGTTCAGGAATCTGTGAAACTCGCATGCCAAGGTAATGCCTTCTCTATTTCTTGAAAGTTCATGGAAACCCTGGATCTATTCTGATCATGTGGTTTTATTGACGAAGCCACAATAATTGTTTTGGCAGGGTTCTATGGAAAGCTACTGCTGGAAAAAAAATATGGATACTTCCACTCATGTTTACTATTGTGCCCTTTCGACTAAGATTATGGAACCACATTTTATATATGGAGGAAAGTATGTATTGATTTGAATAACATTAATTATTAAAATAGAAAGTTACCAAGAGGGTACTACAAGACAACTAGGAGGTGTGCAAGGGTTTGTTTAGAACTGAGAGTGTTGTAGGGTTACCGTCACTGTCTTCCTAGTTATTCATATATATCCTACTCTAGAATTTCCATAAATATATAAGTGATTAGAAGTTGCGTGAGTCGCTTTCATCTTCGTTCGTGATTCATGATCTTTATCAATCCTTGTGTATTAATGGCACACGATGACTGATTTTACTGCCAAACATGCGTGAGCTCCAGGGAGGTCATAGCATTTATTGTTGAAGGTCCTGTTAATGATTCTTTCGTTCAGGAACCGTATAATAGAATTACCGTTGTCTTAATTCAGGAGAAGACTAGGACTGTAGATCCTTGATTGTGATAGGTACACCATTGTGCATGTTTCCTATGCGCCTCGACGTGGGTCCCCCTTGGTTACTTGATTAGAGTGATCCTTAGTGGGATGTAATGCCTATTCACCCGTATCCATCCTACCTGTTTTGTCTACTGAGAATCCTAGATTGTGTGATTCCAAGGGGATTCATCTATTTTCTCAATGGTGTTAGTTGTGGTCGGGCGAGCTGATGTTCTTTCCTCGGTCACATAATTTGTAATGGAATCCATTTCTTTCTCATGCGACTCCTTGAGATGTGTTGTGGAAAACTTAGGTTCTGAGAGGGAAACCCTCTTTTTGAGCGTCCCGTGCATGATTTTTAAGTTTCCGTGGCATGTTTGGTGTTGATGCGTGTTTATCCACCGCCATTCATAAGAATACATGTAGTGACAAATATCCATATCGGGTCCGAACATTTCTCACATGGATGCTTCGACAACTTCCCATTCAAGATAAGGTTCCCGATGTGCAACCCGCCATCATGGAAGAATTCCTATGAGTACTATGTCAAGTGCACGAGCCCTGTGATGTTCATAAATATGCTATATCTAGGTAATAAATGTGTTTAATGGTTCCGAGCCATCATACCGATAGGATCCAAATTATTCCTCACACTCCTCTGTGGAGATATGCATGCACCTCCTTGTGGAGACCTCATACAACTTATGCTACCACCTTTCCATGGCATCTTCAAAATCTGTGTCATAATACTTGACACTTCTCCATCTTAATTCTCCATCTGCGGTGGGGTTGATGTAGTCCTCCATGCACCCTGTCATTTTATAGATGTTTTCAATAGCTGATCTCTGCGCAACCTCATCCCCTGGATAATTGTGTCTATCTCCTTCATATGGATCCAGAGGTACAACCACGCGCAGGGCATAAGTTTCAAAGGACATCAACCTCTTCTTCAAATTTAGAACTACATTATTGTCAAAGGCCCAATCAATTCCCAACAATGCATGGTATGGGTCAGATTCATCCATAATATCTATGACCTCAAAGTCAAATTTTGTTTTTACCTCTTCTATATTTACTCCCACCTGCTCCAGTTGTCCTATGGGGTAGATATTGTATTGATTTGCCAACTGAAATTGAATGGGTGACTAGACCGATTTTGGTTTTCCCATCACCTCCTAGGACTTCTTGGGTAAAATATTCACATTGAAACCAAGATCCAACATGACTCCATCCATGTCATAGCCACCAAGCTCCGCTATCATATTAAATTCATGCCCTATGCACTTTTTCTTACTGACTTGGCACATATCTCTTTATAGTAGAGGGGATGTTATGGTATCCTCCACTCCTTGTTCCCTCATGCAGGTAGTTGGAATTTGTGTCCATTTGTTTGTAACATCAAGATAATTGAGCAGTCACAAACAAAAACATAAGAAATTACTTGGTCTTCTGTATCTTCTTCACGACCCAAGTCGTGCAATACTTATGCATACACTGCGTGGTGTTCTTGATGCACTATCTGCTAAGTGGATCACAACTAATCTTGTCTGCGAGCTTCTTCCAGTGAACATTACGTCACGTGATGTGTTTTTTTCATGCATGCGAGATTCCTCCAAGGATATTTGCATCGCACGCTACAACTCTTCCCATCCACGAGCCTCTTCTAGTGACCTATGTACTTCTTCATGGATCTGAGCTTCCTCCAACAACCTCTATATCACATGTTGCACTTCTTCACGAATATGAGCCTCCTCGAGTGATCTCTATGTTGCGCATTGCAAATATTCTTATGCTCATTCTTCTTCAATATCCCTCTACAAATTACGCATGAAATTATTTTGCTGGGAAACATCGAACTTAGGAGGGGGATGTGCTACCTTTGTGATCTTCCCCTCCAGCTTTTGATCTGATCCCTCACCATGCTCAAAGTCTACTCCTATCTTTTCTCCTCCTCAGGTTACTACCCAAACATTGACTTCTTCATCTTTATTCTTATTTTTGCGTGGCTTTGCATGCACCATATTGAAATGCATCTTCTTTTCTTCCCACTTCATCACTAAGTTGAGATAGTCCTCCATGATATGTTCAGGACTATAACAATATGCACAAAGCATGTGTAGGTTGGTACAAAACCTTAATACATGGATAATTTCTCCACAATTGAAATAAGTGGGAGGTCTACCTCCCCCTCCGCCATATCCTTGACTATGAACACGCCTATATCCTCCTCTGAGACCTCCTTGATATCCTCTTTTCTTAGTGCTTCCACGATAGCTACCCTTGTATTCTTATTGTACCCATAATGCATCGCAGGTATTGTCTTGCATCATTTGGAGTGATTGATAGTTATTGATATCTTGTCCCACATATTTACAGAAATCACAAAACATAGTATGGTGTGTATTTTTATACTTATGTAAACTTTGGAAATGATGTGGTACATGGCCCCAATTTCAACATATCTCACACCATTCCATCTATCCAATTGGGAATGGTCTCAGTGCACTCATCGCCACATAATTCAGAAGTATAGAGAACTCATCGCTACGATTCCCCTTAGCGTGATATGTGGTACACCAACCATGCTCATGCATGAATTTCATCTTTTCCATATCTTACAATTACATCCTTAGGTTGGCTAGTTGTGACTGCACCTATGCCAATTTTGTTGACATCTTTTCCCCTCCTGGTGTATCTTCTATGCGCATTGCAATTTCTATGGTATCTGGTTGATTCGCCACCTTCTGTTGGGTGAGAGGGACTTGGATATGGGAAAGTAACCCCAAAATAAAAAACTCTCTATGATGCACATCCCAGATTTGGAAAGTCAACCTATCCAATAAAAACTTGAACTACTGGTCATAATCCTACATAGTTTCTCCTTGTTGTTGCTTAATCTCCTTGATCTCAGTGATACACTGAGATTCAAACTTGGGATTTTGGAATTCCTTCAGTAAATCTCTTTTTATCTCCATTAGATATCTTTTATGTCCAATTGGTGCAGTGTGATTTTACTTCATGTACCATGTCAAGGCTCTATCCCTGAACATGGTTTTCAGCTGTGTGATCTTTGCTGCTTCGTTTGTGATCCTATTCATAGACCATATTTATTTGCACATGAACTAGTATTGTTTCACGTCATCTTTACCCATTCCATGGAACACTCATAGCCTTAGGGTGTCATCCTGATTCACCATCATCACTCTCAAACCAACTTCTCTGATCTGACTGTTGATTGAAAAAATCCTTTCTACTAATACTCCTCTAGGTGAAGTGACATTGTCTTTGTCTTCTTCTTCATTCCTCTCTTCTCTTATATTTTATTCTACTTTGTCTCCTACTCCAATTTCTCCACTATATGTTGTTCTTTATTCTTGATTGCAAACGTGCAAGGGGGGTGGTTCAAAGGGGGGGTAAGTCCATATCCTTTTGAAATATATTATGAGGGGACCCAAAGAGTTTCCTACTTGCAATTGCATAAGACCATATACAATTTCCAATTCTTCTCCCCCACCACTAGGGGATCCTCCATTTGCCTCTTCTTCTCCTGCACCTCTACTTTATGCCTCATTGTATTATGAGGTTGTGGCTCTCCGCAACAACCAAGGGGTTTGGAATTTGTCACCTGGGCCCCTGGAAACACCATTACCACTACTAATGGTATCCCTGTTGGACACCCTACTCTCAACACTATGCCTCTTCATGGGTCTCTATGTGCATGTGCTCCACTCTGGCACACCGTATTCTTCCACACTTCCTCCTGGTGCGATCTCTTTTCTCTTCATTCTGGGTGTGACCCCTCGTCGCATGCCCCTTTCTCTCTATTTTCCACCTCTTTGCTCTACTTTCCTTCTTAGCTCAACTCTTCTTGCGTATCTCTCGTCTCTCTCTCTTCTCTTCTCTCATGGGTCCATCCTATTCCTCACCTCATATAAAAAATTTCTAGATCCTCCTTAAGAGATCCATTTCCTCTCTCACTTTCCCCCATCATTGAACCCCCCCCAATGCTAGGGTAGTTTACTCAGCCATTTTATCAGGATCGATGTGCATCAACCCTTTCTCTATGAACAACATATTTATCTAGAGTGGAATATCTTCTAACATTCATTTCCTCAGACCTTCTACGAACTTTCTTTTAGCCTCATTGAAAGAATCAATGTATTCCACAAAAAAATCAATAACATATCCCTCTTTTACTTGAGCAAACCAGAACTCAATAGCTCGAGTCCACTTATTTTCCAACACTTTCAATCTATCAAGTGTGGCTTTATCCCAAAACACTGGTTCTAAAGGCCATACATTAGAATTGGTAGTAGTTTTCCTTTTCATCCATTCATATAATAGAAAAGGAAATTCAACAAAGAAAATCTCATGCATATTAGTGTAGAGATACTTATATTTCCATTGCTTCACATTCTATCTAAGAGATTAAGTTTATCGCTATGAAAACTCATTCTCCTTTGCAATTAGATAGTCTTGAATTTATTCTTGCGACATATACCACCTCATCTCTTTCGTTCATTCTTCCCTACAAGACTTTCATGTCCCAACAATGGAACTATTTTTTGGTGTTTCTTCATTCTTGTGTGCCTCCTTCTTAGTGTTGGGGAGTTTAGACCCAGGGTTCATCTAGAGTTGACCAAAAAAAACCCCAAAGCATTGGCATATCAATCTTCAACCAAGGCCGAAGAAGGTCTCACCCAATATGCAATGAGGATCACAAAGACCATCTAGTATTGTGATAGGGATGAAGAATTAAACACACATGTATCCATTCGAGATGGAATTCATGCACTCCATTAACCTCAACTTACTATTTCTCATTAAGTAAAACAATACACACATATCCAAATAACACATGAATGACATATAATAGTTACAAAATGTTGCATATTTATTATTCCTTCCATTCCATAACACACAAGCATACATAAATCAAACTAGATTCAACAACCACAAAATTTCATTTCTCCTTTAGATAATTTCCAATATTTACAACATACTATGCCTTGCACATTCCTTAGACCTCAGACTCATACTTATATTCATAAGAATTATAGTATTACAAAGGCTCAGAGTGAGCTTGACACACAACAACTCAATGAATCTTCTATGTGAGTGTCTAACTCTCTAATATTCTAACTCTATCTCCAACGTCACTAATTCCTTTTACAATTTTCTCTACTTGGGAGCTATGTCTCATTCTGCTCTGCTCCACTCATTCTACTGAAAAAATGCCTTGCACGCTTCTAGCACCTGCCTGCAGTCCACGTAGCATTTTGGAATCAGGGATATATTAACTACCTCACCAAATCATATTTTTTTAGTTCCATGATCCTTTGTGTTGCTGGTCATAATCATTTGAGAATATTTCTTGATGATTTCTTTCTTGATTCCGACATGCAGTTTCTTGATTTCTGGCATGCCTCAAAGCTAAGAATGGCATGCACTTGGTATAATTTTAGGCTTGGTGCGCAATATCAAACTCAATCCATCACACACTTCTTGTCCTTCTTCGTGCATTTATCTTAGGCGTGTGAAAAACTAGAATGTCGCTTACAAAAAATTGAATGAGTGCATATAACTTAGTTTGTTTGGGTGCCAACATTCTTCCACAATATTTTTGAGTTGAATATTATAGAAAGTGTATTCTATTTTTTGAGCTACTAATTTTATTTACAACAAGGAAATCACTAGATAACAAAGTACCTAGGTGCAGAGTAAGGGAAAATCAACATGGTATCACAACTTTGTCTCTAAGAGGGAGCCAAATTTCAGGTTTCACAATGACAGATCTATTAGATTTTAGTGACTAGAAGATAGATCTAGTGTAGATCTAGGGTTACAAAAATAGATGTATTGGATCAGGAGTTCCATGGTGGGTGTTTAAAGGACCAAGCACATATCCCCTTTCTTTTGTAGCACATCTATCAGATCTATGAGAGATCTTAGCATATCTATAAACCATCAGGCATAAATTGAAGGAAGGATTTTTGGGGAAAAATCGTACATAGGTAAAAATTGTTTTTTCAAGAGTACTAAGCTATATGCGAGTTGCAGTGGTAACATTCACGTACATACATAAGTTCTAGTAAGAAAAGTCATGTACATATGTTGTTTTTAGTAGGAACAACCACGTACATGATCATACATGTTGTACAGAGGCAGTTTCAACAGTGGAATTCATTGAGTGCTTGAGCCATGAAGGACTATGAATCAAGAGGATCTCAACATTAAGGTTAAAGAAGGACTTTTATCTAGAGACCAGCTCAAGGAATAACAAATCTATGAGATTCAGAGTCTCATAGAGAGATAAAAGAAGGATTTTTTCTCAAATATATCTCAGAAAGGTTGAAGAAGGACTTTCACCTAGAGATATGATCAATCCAAATGAGAAGGGGGTAGCAATAGAAACATCTGGTAGCAAGGATATATTTTGGCATTAGAGAAATAGAAGGTAAAAGCATATGAAGGTCCAGGAGTTTGGAGAAGAGTTTCATAGTTGTACACATTGAGTAGATCACTCAGGGCACATGTGTATGTGAGATACAATGTAGAAAGGTGCGTACATATGTGGGGTGCAAAAGGATCATGCAAATACATACGCATGATGTAGAAGGAACACATGCATACATACACAGGTTGTAGTGAGGACAAGTGTGTACAATGCTGGAAAATTTGTAGGTATAGGGTCATACAATAGTGAAAAAGGTGTTAGGTTGTAGGAATTGGTTGTTTCTCAGTGGAAAAAAATATGACAGAAGAATGGGATCTATTCAACAGTTTAATAGAGTACTCATGGACCCATGTGGAGCTTGGTGATTATGCCAAGTATGAAGTAAAGGGAAAGGGAACTATCATGCTTCAACTTGAGTCAGGGGGTTTGTTAGAGGCCTAGTATGTGCTTTATGTACCAGAATTGAAGAACTTTCTCTCAGTTTTAGTTTTGTAAAAGAGGGTTTTTCCGTAACTTTTCAGAGAGGGAAAGTACTCATACGTCTAGAGGAAGCTATCCATGACACAAAAATGAGAACTGGGGTATGGGAGGGTAGGTTATACATGTTGCAGGGAAATCCTATAAGAGGATAAAAGCGGATCATTTTGGATCATCGATCGATGTCAGTGATAGAGGATGAGGAGCGAAAGGCTCCAAAAAATGAGAATCCAAAGGAAGAGAAGAGTTCAAAAACTTCAAGTGTGGGGACTCAAAATTCAGATGGGAAGAGGGAGTTAGCTAATTCTAGTTCTATCGGGAGATCTAGTTGGTACAATATGACATTGAGGGATGCACAGGAGAAAGTTGAATTTTCTAGAAGCATAGTTAGGGAGAGCAGGCCTCTAGAAAAGTTTCCAAACTTCAAGGCACTAATGAGTAGCATCATTGTTTTCAAGTATTCTAGTGTTCAGGAAGTAATAGATCATCAATATTGGTGGAATTCCATGGGGTAGGATTATGTGTAGGATATTTTTCCACGATTGGAGGGAGAACTAGTTCTAGGTGGCTCTTAGAGAAGTACCTTCCTCGCTAAAAGGGATGTTGATTTTGGTAGCATCAAACAAGTACTTCCGCATAGGTCTAAGTGTCTAGATGTGTGGAAGTCATCCAAATCCTTCTACCTTGATATTTTACTTTGATTAAAGGAATTATTAAGGTAAATTACTTTTATTATTGAGTTGAGTTTTATTTAAGGAAATGCTAAAATCGACATTAGTGAATTAAGTAATAGCCATTGATCTCAAGTGAGGTGAGAAGTAATCTCAACAATCAATCACTTTGGATATTAGGGTTAGGTCATAACTCAATATTATAAAAGAAAGACTAGGGTGATGAAGGAAGATTCTTTTCACACATAGATAGAAAATAAGGACTTTTTCTAGTGTGGAGCCATTAGAGAGTGTAGAAGCAAAGAAGGACTTTTGCTTACATTGAGAGAGAAAATAAGAAATTTTGCTCAATGGTTGGATAACAAAGGACCGTGAATCAAGGAGATATTGGATAGGTGGAGAAGGAATTCCATGTATATATTAGGTCAGGGAGAAGAGAGAACATAGGTAATCACAAGTGAGTTTCAGTAGATTGGAGCTGCAACAACAAGGTCATGTCGTACGAAGTTTTTTGTGCATTCTTTGAGTGGATGTATGCTAGTTTCAATGGAGACAAATGCATATACATGGGTTTTCTTAAGTAAAGGCATGTATATCTCAAGAAACATGAAAAACATAGGTCATACGGTGGCACAAGAGATTGCTAGGGTTTGCAGATACTGTCTATAGTTTTCAATATTTCTCTGTGGCCCATTTTTCTAGGTACGTGAGCCCTTGTAAGCTTTGAATTTATTTGAAAAGCTTAGTTGATGGGAAGAATATATTTTTGTATTGTGTATGAGATTTTGGTTTCCAATATTGCTTCCACTATCTTTATTTGGGTTGAATATTCCATCAAGTGATTTTTGTTTTGTGAGTTACTAATTTAATTTACAACCATGAAATCATCAGATAACAAAGTACCTAGGTGTCAGAGTAAGGGAAAATCAACAGTGCATAAACAAAACAATAATACCATGCACATTTATTTTTTATTTTTAAAGAAAACTAACATATAGCTATAAATTCAAACATATTGGTAATGTACACTACAAATTTAAACCTTACTATTGTAGAAACTAATATAAAAGAAAATAATAATAAATGCTTGGTAATATACAATCTATTACAACTATAATAAAATTACAACTTGAATGGAAGCTCTCCTTGGGCCGATAATGACAAATTGAGCTAATGACAGATAAATACATTTCATAATATGTCTATTTTCATTTCTTAAATCTCGTAACTTCAAATAATTACTACAACAATAATAATCATTTATATAAAATGAATAATAGAAATATACAATATAATATTAAAAGGGTTACTATCAACCATATAATTTGATTTCTAAACTTGAAAAGTGAGGTAAGTCCTGGCATCAACTTGTTTATTTTTGAATGAACCACTATTTAACCTCCCTACAACTCCTTTGGGTACTCTCCTTCCCTAAGGACCTATGAGTTTCAATGGGGTTGTATGGAAACGTATCTTGCTAGCAATATGATTAGAAGAAATAATCTATCAAGCTTGAGAAGAATCTCCACTTCTCAATAAATTTCAATAGGTCAAACTCTCAACAAATACAATGAAAATTTATTTTAGCATTATGATATCCATTCATCATTAGGGTGAAAACAATTCTTTGCTCATAGTCCAAGTTCTCGTTTTATAGTTTTTGTGGCCCATGTCACTTGTACAACCCATGCAAAAATATATTTTACTTAATGACCATTTACTTAATATTCACCCATCCATATGTCATGCATATGCACAAGTGCGCATGTAATTACCTATTTAAATTTATAAAATAATGAATTATCCTCACCTAACTCCCACATTTCCTATTTGCACTCCTAGGTGTTCCCTTGATCTTCTCATGACTTCCTACTTTAGTGGTTACACATGGAGTTACTAGTCTTAATTATTTATTAGCTCACTTTAACTTCTCCCAAACCACTTTTATTTTTCCACTCTTCGATTCGAATTTGAATTCTTATTCCTATGTCCCCTCTAAATTGGCTTAAGGGTGTACTAGTAGTTAGTTTTTTCTAATTAAAATTTGACTTATTTTCATTTCATGCACATTCTTCTAACTATATTTATTCTTCTTAGTACTTTTAATTAATTGTATTTTCTCTCATGTTATGATATACTAGTTGATCCCATATATTCATTTATTCCACTATAATTTAACTTAATCTTTCTTTTCTAAGTATAATGCATATTGTGTGATTGTTTTCTAATTAAATAAAAATACATGTTAAAGTAATTCCCTTTGATACTTTTCAATTCGACTTTATTTTCACTATAAAAATTCACAATTCATTAATGATACCAATGGTACCATGTATCTCATGTCCTTTAAGTATTACCTTATTGTATTTCTAAAGGTGTCGTGATTCACATGTACTTCAAGTATCCAACGTTTCTTGGTAGGGAAATGGCACAACAGTGAAGACCCCGTTAACTCATATTTTTTTCCCTTTATTGAGAAACTAATAGTCATTCAAGAATAAGGTTATCACATTATTGTGAACTCCTCATCTAATCCTTGTGAGTGACCAAATCCATTTCCTACCCTAGGGTGTTTTTTAGGGGAAAAATTTCACAAATTGGCTATTTTTTAGCCTTTTTTTTATATATATTTTGGAAAAACAGTTCACCAATTTGGTTAAAAAATTACCTATTTTTTTACATAAGTATGATTAAATTGATAATATTCACCAAAAATGTACTAGTTTTAATAGTAAATTATAATTTTGTTTATTGAATATTTTCCTACATATTTGTATGTAYGATTTTTCAAACCGAAATATTCTCCTAGAATATTATACATAGGTATAATATTTGAATCCTTAAAAATACCCTGACATACCCTCACAACAACGGGAAACCTTGAAGTAAAATCATCCCTATATTTTCAACTTAGGCTACGGGAAGGAGTGCTAGTAAGTGGAAACAAGAAAACTAGTCTTCCTCTCTTGGTGATACTCAATACGCTTCCATACAACCCCATTACCCATATGTGGACCAATAGACAAGCATGTTCAATGTTACCACACAAACCACAAACCATAATCAATGAATTAATAATTTCATAAAAAAAAATCAAAATATAATATAATCACATAACTTAACATTTCCATGAGTCAATCCAAAGTCCAATATAGTGTTGATGCAATCCCGTATTAATGCAACCTTGTGGTTCCTTGTCACACTATGTAAACTAGTAGTAGCACCTACAAATTAAAGTGTCTAACATTTTCATTTCAATTTATCCAAATCATATAAATCAATATCACCATTTGTGTCATATTAATGCACATATAAATCATTTATGTTATCCTTTAAAATTTTAAATAAACTCATTCAGTCATCATCATTTTAAATTCAATTAGATAGTTTAAAAGTTTAAGTTTCATCATCACAATATCAGTCAAATAACTGGGTCATGTGTAAATTGATGGCCTCAAACAATAATTTCTAGTCTATCTGAACAATCAAATCAAAATGAGGCACTACAAACAAACTATTTTTTTCTTGAAAAGAAGAGAATAAAAAAACTATAAAGAAAGAGGTTGAAAAGGTAAGGAGATACCAACCAAATACATTGACAAAAATGTAAAGAAGAAGAATGATGAGAAGATTTCAACCAAGAAAGGTAGAAATAAGAAAACCTATTGCTATTGTAGAAAATTGGGACATATAAAGAAGGTTTGTTGGAGGAAAAATAGAGATATGGAAGAGAACATTAGGAACCCCAAAATATATGTGTCAACTAGATGATCAACCAATTATTAGCACCAACTTGTAGAAGGTAAGGAAGATAAATACACATTTTTTTTAGTACCTCTCAGGCCTTGCATGCTCACACTTCACAAAGTGAGTGGATAGTCTAATCTAGTTTTACACAACATATGGATACATATGTTTCTTTCCTTTCTTCCTTAAGTGAATTTGTTGAAAATAAATATTTGTCATAGATCATTACATCATTACAATTATTGGTTGTGGAAATATCAAGTGTTATAATGGTATGATCACTAATGTGTATCATGCACTTATCTTGAGTTCCAATTTGTTGCCTATATATCAACTTACCTAGACTCGTAAAAGGGTTGAATTCTAGCTAGAACAATTTGTTGTGAAGGATGTGAATAATGGTTAGGAATTTATTGTTCAAGAAATCCTTGATCCTAAGGAGATACTACATAGGTTCCATGAACTTACCTAGAAATATTTTGGATTTAATACACTCATTGCTAATACTGACAACCAAATAAAGGTTTTGCATGAATGACTCAAACATCTAAATTTCCGAAGCTTGAAACTAATGGTGAAAGATAACATGGTTACTAGACTACCTAAA
>JASDQU010013491.1:130526-143874 GCA_032191745.1 Picea mariana | reverse complement strand
TTTTATCAGGATCAATGTGAATCAACCCTTTCTCTATGAACAACATATTTATCTAGAGTGGAATATCTTCTAACATTCATTTCCTCAGACCTTATGCGAACTTTCTTTTAGCCTCATTGAAAGGATCAATGTATTCCACAAAAAAATAATAACATATCCCTCTTTTACTTGAGCAAACTAGAACTCAATAGCTCGAGTCCACTTATTTTCCAACACTTTCAATCTATCAAGTGTGGCTTTATCCCAAAACACTGGTTCTAAAGGCCATACATTAGAATTGGTAGTAGTTTTCCTTTTCATCCACTCATATAATAGAAAAGGAAATTCAAAAAAAAAAATCTCATGCATATTAGTGTAGAGATACTTATATTTCCATTGCTTCACATTCTATCTAAGAGATTAAGTTTATCGCTATGAAAACTCATTCTCCTTTGCAGTTAGATAGTCTTGAATTTCTTCTTGAGACATATACCACCTCATCTCTTTCCTTCATTCTTCCCTACAAGACTTTCATGTCCCGACAATTGAACTATTTTTTGGTGTTTCTTCATTCTTGCATGCCTCCTTCTTAGTGTTGGGGAGTTTAGACCCAGGGTTCATCTAGAGTTCACCAAAAAAACCCCCAAAGCATTGGCATATCAATCTTCAGCTAAGGCCGAAGAAGGTCTCACCCAATATACAATGAGGATCACAAAGACCATCTAGTATTGTGATAGGGATGAAGGATTAAACACACATGTATCCATTCAAGATGGAATTCGTGCACTCCATTAACCTCAACTTACCATTTCTCATTAAGTAAAACAATACACACATATCCAAATAACACATGAATGACATATAATAGATACAAAATGTTGCATATTTATTATCCCTTCCATTCCATAACACACAAGCATACATAAATCAAACTATATTCAACAACCACAAAGTTTCATTTCTCCTTTAGATAATTTCCAATATTTACAACATACTATGCCTTGCACATTCCTTAGACCTCAGACTCATACTTATATTCAGAAGAATTATAGTATTACAAAGCCTTAGAGTGAGCTTGACACACAACAACTCAATGAATCTTCTATGTGAGTGTATAACTCTCTAATATTCTAACTCTATCTCCAACATCACTGATTCCTTTTACAATTTTCTCTACTTGGGAGCTATGTTTCATTCTTCTCTGCTCCACTCGTTCTACTGAAAAAATGCCTTGCACACTTCTAGCACCTGCCTACAGTCCACGTAGCATTTTGGAATGAGGGATATATTAACTACCTCACCAACTCATATTTTTTTAGTTCCATGATCCTTTGTGTTGCTGGTCATAATCATTTGAGAATATTTCTTGATGATTTCTTTCTTAATTCCGACATGCAGTTTCTTGATTTCTGGCATGCCTCAAAACTAAGAATGGCATGCACTTGGTAGAATTTTAGGCTTGGTGCGCAATATCAAACTCAATCCATCACACACTTCTTGTCCTTCTTCGTGCATTTATCTTAGGCGTGTGAAAAACTAGAATGTCGCATACAAAAATTTGAATGAGCGCGTATAACTTAGTTTGTTTGGGTGCCAACATTCTTCCACAATATTTATTTGAGTTGAATATTATAGCAAGTGTATTCTATTTTTTGAGCTACTAATTTTATTTACAATGAGGAAATCACTAGATAACAAAGTACCTAGGTGCAGAGTAAGGGAAAATCAACATGGTATCACAACTTTGTCTCTAAGAGGGAGCCAAATTTCAGGTTTCACAATGACATATCTATTAGATTTTAGTGACTAGAAGATAGATCTAGTGTAGATCTAGGATTACAACAATAGATGTATTGGATCAGGAGTTCCATGGTGGGTGTTTAAAGGACCAAGCACAGATCCCCTTTCTTTTGTAGCACATCTATCAGATCTGCGAGAGATCTTAGCATATCTATAAACCATCATGCATAAATCGAAGGAAGGATTTCTGGGGAAAAATCGTACATAGATAAAAATTGTTTTTTCAAGAGTACTAAGCTATATGCGAGTTGCAGTGGTAACAATCATGTACATACATAGGTTCTAGTAAGGAAGGTCATGTACATATGTTGTTTTTAGTAGGAACAACCACGTACATGATCATACAGGTTGTACAGAGGCAGTTTCAACAGTGAAATTCATTGAGTGATTGAGCCATGAAGGACTGTGAATCAAGAGGATCTCAACATTAAGGTTAAAGAAGGACTTTTATCTAGAGACCAGCTCAAGGAATAACAGATCTATGAGATTCAAAGTCTCATAGAGAAATAAAAGAAGGATTTTTTCTCAAATATATCTCAGAAAGGTTGAAGAAGGACTTTCACCTAGAGATATGATCAGTCCAAATGAGAAGGGGGTAGCAATAGAAACATCTGGTAGCAAGGATATATTTTGGCATTAGAGAAATAGAAGGTAAAAGCATATGAAGGTCCAGGAATTTGGAGCAGAGTTTCATAGTTGTACACATTGAGTAGGTCACTAAGGGCACATGTGTATGTGGGATACAATGTAGAAAGGTGCATACATATGCGGGGTGAAAAAGGTACATGCAAATACATACACATGATGTAGAAGGAACACGTGCATACATACACAGGTTGTAGTGAGGAAAAGTGTGTACAATTCTAGAAAATTTGTAGGTATAGGGTCATACAATAGTGAAAAAGGTGTTAGGTTGCAGGAGTTGGTTGTTTCTCAGTGGAAAAAAATATGACAGAAGAATGGGATCTATTCAACAGTTTAATAGAGTACTCATGGACCCATGTGGAGCTTGGTGATTATGCCAAGTATGAAGTAAAGGGAAAGGAAATCATGCTTCAACTTGAGTCAAGGGGTTTGTTAGAGGCCTAGTATGTGCTTTATGTACCAGAATTGAAGAAGAACTTTCTCTCAGTTTTAGTTTTGGAGGAGAGGGTTTTTCCGTAACTTTTCAGAGAGGGAAAGTACTCATACATCCATAGGAAGCTATCCATGACACAAAAATGAGAACTGGGGTATGAGAGGGTAGGTTATACAGGTAGGTTATACATGTTTTAGGGAAAGCCTGTAAGAGGATAAAAGGGGATCATTTTGGATCATCGATCGATGTCAGTGATAGAGGACGAGGAGCGAAAGACTCCAAAAAGTGAGAAGCCAAAGGAAGAGAAGAGTTCACAAACTTCTAGTGTGGGGACTCAAACTTCATATGGTAAGAGGGAGTTAGCTAATTCTAGTTCTGTCGGGAGATCTAGTTGGTACAATATGACATTGAGGGATGCGCAGGAGAAAGTTGAAGCTTCTAGAAGCATATTCAGGGAGAGAAGGCCTATAGAAAAGTTTCCAAACTTCAAGGCACTAATGAGTAACATCATTGTTTTCGAGTATTCTAGTGTTCAGGAAGTAATAGATCATCAATATTGGTGGAATTCCATGGGGTAGGATTATGTGTAGGATATTTTTCCATGATTGGAGGGAGAACTAGTTCTAGGTGGCTCTTAGAGAAGTTCCTTCCTCGCTAAAAGGGATGTTGATTTTGGTAGCATCAAACAAGTACTTCCGCATAGGTCTAAGTGTCTAGCCATGTGGAAGTCATCCAAATCCTTATACCTTGATATTTTACTTTGATTAAAGGAATTATTAAGGTAAATTAATTTTATTATTGAGTTGAGTTTTATTTAAGGAAATGCTAAAATTAGCATTAGTGAATTAAGTAATAGCCATTGATCTCAAGTGAGGTGAGAAGTAATCTCAACAATCAATCACTTTGGATATTAGGGTTAGGTCATAACTCAATATTATAAAAGCAAGACTAGAGTGATGAAGGAAGATTCTTTTCACACATAGATAGAAAATAAGGACTTTTTCTAGTGTGGAGCCATCAGAGAGTGTAGAAGCAAATAAGGACTTTTGATTACATTGAGAGAGAAAATAAGAAATTTTTCTCAATGGTTGGATAACAAAGGACCGTGATTCAAGGAGATATTGGATAGGTGGAGAAGGAATTCCATATATATATCAGGCCAGGGAGAAGAGAGAATAGAGGCAATCACAAGTGAGTTTCAGTAGATTGGAGCCGCAACAACAAGGTCGTGTCGTACGAAGTTTTTCGTGCATTCTTTGAGTGCATGTATTCTAGTTTCAATGGAGACAGATGCATATACATGGGTTTTCTTAAGTAAAGGCATGTATATCTCGGGAAACATGAAAAACATAGGTCATACGGTGGCACAAGAGATTACTAGGGTTTGCAGATACTGTCTATAGTTTTCAATATTTCTCTGTGGCCCATTTTCCCAAGTACATGATCCCTTGTAAGCTTTGAATTTATTTGAAAAGCTTATTTGATGGGAAGAATATATTTTTGTATTGTGTATGAGATTTTGGTTTCCAATATTGCTTCCACTATCTTTATTTGGGTTGAATATTCCATCAAGTGATTTTTGTTTTGTGAGTTACTAATTTAATTTACAACCATGAAATCATTAGATAACAAAGTACCTAGGTGTCAGAGTAAGGGAAAATCAACAGTGCATAAACAAAACAATAATACCATGCACATTTATTTTTTATTTTTAAAGAAAACTAACATATAGCTATAAATTCAAACAGATTGGTAATGTACACTACAAATTTAAACCTATTGCAGAAACTAATATAAAAGAAACTAATAAAAAATGCTTGGTAATATACAATCTATTACAACTATAATAAAATTACAACTTGAATGGAAGCTCTTCTTGGGCCGATAATGACAAATTGAGCTAATGACAGATAAATAAATTTCATAATATGTCTATTTTCATTTCTTAAATCTCGTAACTTCAAATAATTACTACAACAATAATAATCATTTATATAAAATGAATAATAGAAATATACAATATAATATTAAAAGGGTTACTATCAACCATATAATTTTATTTCTAAACTTGAAAAGCGAGGTAAGTCCTGGCATCAACTTGTTTATTTTTTAATGAACCACTATTTAACCTCCCTACAACTCCTTTGGGTACTCTCCTTCCCTAAGGACCCCTGAGTTGCAATGGGGTTGTATGGAAAAGTATCTTGCTAGCAATATGATTAGAAGAAATAATCTATCAAGCTTGAGAAGAATCTCCACTTCTCAATAAATTTCAATAGATCAAACTCTCAACAAATACAAATGAAAATTTATTTTAGCATTATGATATCCATTCATCATTAGGGTGAAGACAATTCTTTGCTCATAGTCCAAGTTCTCGTTTTATAGTTTTTGTGGCCCATGTCACTTGTACAACCCATGCAAAAATATATTTTACTTAATGACCATTTACTTAATATTCACCCATCCATATGTCACACATATGCACAAGTGTGCATGTAATTATCTATTTAAATTTATAAAATAATGAATTATCCTCACCCAACTCCCACATTTTCTATTTGCACTCCTAGGTGTTCCCTTAATTTTCTCATGACTTCCTATTTTAGTGGTTACACATGGAGTTACTAGTCTTAATTATTTATTAGTTCACTTTAACTTCTCCCAATCCACTTTTATTTTTCCACTCTTCAATTCGAATTTGAATTCTTATTCCTATGTCCACTCTAAATTGGCTTAAGGGTGCACTAGTAGTTAGTTTTTTCTCATTAAAATTTGACTTATTTTCATTTCATGCACATTCTTCTAACTATATTTATTCTTCTTAATACTTTTAATTAATTGTATTTTCTCTCATGTTATGATATACTAGTTGATCCCATATATTCATTTATTCCACTATAATTTAACTTAATCTTTCTTTTCTAAGTATAATGCATATTGTGTGATTGTTTTCTAATTAAATAAAAATGCATGTTAAAGTAATTCCCTTTGATACTTTTCAATTCGGCTTTATTTTCACTATAAAAATTCACAATTCATTAATCATACCAATGGTACCATGTATCTCATGTCCTTTAAGTATTACCTTATTGTATTTCTAAAGGTGTCATGATTCAGATGTACTTCAAGTATCCAACTTTTCTTGGTGGGGAAATGGCACAACAGTGAAACTAATAGTCATTCAAGAATAAGGTTAACTCATATTTGTTTCCCTTTATTGAGAAACTAATAGTCATTCAAGAATAAGGTTATCACATTATTGTGAACTCCTCATCTAATCCTTGTGAGTGACCAAATCCATTTCCTACCCTAGGGTGTTTTTTAGGGGAAAAATTTCACAAATTGGCTATTTTTTAGCCTTTTTTTTTTTTTTTTTTTTTCTTCTGGAAAAACAGTTCACCAATTTGGTGAAAAAATTACCTATTTTTTTACATAAGTATGATTAAATTGATAATATTCACCAAAAATGTACTAGTTTTAATAGTAAATTATAATTTTGTTTATTGAATATTTTCCTACATATTTGTATGTATGATTTTTCAAACCGAAATATTCTCCTAGAATATTATACATAGGTATAATATTTGAATCCTTAAAAATACCCTGACATACCCTCACAACAATGAGAAACCTTGAAGTAAAATCATCCCTATATTTTCAACTTAGGCTATAGGAAGGAGTGTTGGTAAGTGGAAACAAGAAAACTACTCTTCCTCTCTTGGTGATACTCAATACGCTTCCATATAACCCCATTACCCATATGTGGACCAATTGACAAGCATGTTCAATGTTCCCACACAAACCACAATCAATGAATTAATAATTTCATAAAAAAAAATCAAAATATAATATAATCACATAACTTAACATTTCCATGAGTCAATCCAAAGTCCAATATAATGTTGATGCAATCCCGTATTAATGCAACCTTGTGGTTCCTTGTCACACTATGTAAACTATTAGTAGCACCTACAAATTAATGTGTCTAACATTTTCATTTCAATTTATCCAAATCATATAAATCAATATCACCATTTGTTTCATATTAATGCACATATAAATCATTTATGTTATCCTTAAAAATTTTAAATAAACTAAATCAGTCATCATCATTTTAAATTCAATTAGATAGTTTAAAAGTTTAAGTTTTATCATCACAATATCAGTCAAATAACTGGGTCATGTGTAAATTGATGGCCTCAAACAACAATTTCTAGTCTATCTGAACAATTAGATCAAAATGGGGCACTACAAACAAACTATTTTTTTGCTGAAAAGAAGAGAATGAAAAAACTATAAAGAAAGAGGTTGAAAAGGTAGTTAGGAGATACCAACCAAATACATTGAAAAAAATGTAAAGAAGAAGAATGATGAGAAGATTTCAACCAAGAAAGGTAGAAATAAGAAAACCTATTGCTATTGTAGAAAATTGGGACATATAAAGAAGGTTCGTTGGAGGAAAAATAGAGATATGGAAGAGAACATTAGGAACCCCAAAAGATATGTGTGAACTAGACGATCAACCAATTATTAGCACCAACTTGTAGAAGGTAAGGAAGATAAATACACATTTTTTTTAGTACCTCTCAGGCCTTGCATGCTCACACTTCACAAAGTGAGTGGATAGTCTAATCTAGTTTTACACAACATATGGATACATATGTTTCTTTCCTTTCTTCCTTAAGTGAATTTGTTGAAAAAAAATATTTGTCATAGATCATTACATCATTACAATTATTGGTTGTGGAAATATCGAGTGTTATAATGGTATGATCACTAATGTGTATCATGCACCTATCTTGAGTTCCAATTTGTTGCCTATATATCAACTTACCTAGACTCATAAAAGGGTTCAATTCTAGCTAGAACAATTTGTTGTGAAGGATGTGAATAATGGTTGGGAATTTATTGTTCAAGAAATCCTTGATCCTAAGGAGATACTGCATAGGTTCCATGAACTTACCTAGAAATATTTTGGATTGAATACACTCATTGCTAATACTGACAACCAAATAAAGGTTTTGCATGAATGACTCAAACATCTAAATTTCCGAAGCTTGAAACTAATGGTGAAAGATAACATGGTTACTAGACTACCTAAACTTGTTCCCCCTAATGGAGTATGTGAAGTATGTGTTCTTGGTAAGAATAAACAAGAAAATTTTGAAACAAGGAAAGATTGGAGAGTAAATACTCAATTGGAACTTGTCCATAGTGATTTATGTTCCTTGAACAAACCATCACTAGCAGGTGCAAGGTATCTTTTAACCTTCATTGATGGATTTTATAGGAACACTTGGATACATTTGTTAAAGAATAAGAGTCATGTCTTTGAGAAGTTTAAGGAATTTAGGGCATTGAAATAAAATAAATATGGCTTAGAATGTTTAAGATCAGACAATGATGGAGAATATGTGGGTAAAATATTTGAAGATTACATTTCCCAACATGATATCTCTTGGCAGAGATTTGTATCTCACATACAATAGTAGAATGGAGTTGCAAAAAGGAAAAAAATAGAATTTCATCGAAATGGAACAATGTTTTATTCAAGCCAAAGGTCTATGGACTTGATTTTAAGAAGAATACATTTACTATTCAAATTATCTACTGAGCATTATTTTGACTAAAGTTGTTTGTGATATGACCCTTGTCGATAAATAGAGTGGGATAAAAGCCTTAGTTGGACAACTAAAAATGTTTGGATGTGTTGCATATGTGCACATTTCATATGAATACAAGAAGAAGTTGGGAGCAAAGAGTCATGATTGCATCGTGATTAGCTACTCTAAAGAGTCAAAATCCTATAGATTGTTTGACATAGTCAAATCATAGATCATTCTTAGAATAAATGTTGTATTTTATGAGAATACCTTAGGTATTAATACATTTAATTCCTATTCTAATTTGATGAAAAAATTTCCTTTTGAAATTATGATAGAAACTTGATTGAATTAGTGTCATATTGGAGCATTGACTGGATAGTTGACTCATCTACCTACATTTAATTGTATTCAATAATTAACTATATAATAATTACTGGTTTTGGCACCCCTAAGCGGGCCTTTGGTGAATTTGTTGATACATGAACCTATTCATTTCACAATTCTTGTCTACCCTAGGGTTTCTAAGACAATTGAAGCTACTAGAGCTAATGCAGAAGACATCAATGACTCAAGGAGAACTATAAGTTAGAAAAAACCTAGTAGTGTTGCCCCATTGGAACTTTTGCTAGAGGCATATGATCTAGATACATATGTAGATGCACATGGTCTACCAAATTGGATAATTATATGGATAAATAATATCATCCCTTGATAAGAATGAAACATGGGATTCAATTCCTTAACTGTAAGGAAATAATGTGGTGAAGTGTCGATGGGTCTACAAGACCAACTTCACATCTCATTGCTCTTAAGAGACACAATGATTTATTGGTATAAAATGTTTTTTCTTAATACAAAGACATTGAATACATTGCCTTTTCCCATGTTTCAAAGATGAATATTGTTTGACTAATTCTTTCACTTGTTGGTTATTTTGGGTGGGAGGTTCATCAAATAGATGTTAAAACTGCTTATATTCATGGAGATATCACTAAATAAAGTTATATTGAGCAAACCATAGGTTTTGAAAAGGATGCTATTCTAGTGTGTCAACTGAAGAAGTACATATATGGTTTGAAATAGGCCCCTAGGGATTGGTATGAGAATATTTACCGTTACTTTGTTGATCTTGGTTTTAAATACTATGAATAAGATCATAGTATTTATGTACTACATGTTGGGTTGTTATATTCTTTGAAGTGAAAGTCTAGTCAAGGTGGATCGACTAATGGTTGAAGTTCGAAGTTGAGGTAGATCGATAGCAAGTTGAAGGTCAAGGTTAGTTGACCGGGTAAAGTCGAAGTCAAAGGTCGAGGTAGTTCAACATGGTAAAGGAATTGACAAAAATTTTAAGAGGTCAACCAATAAGAGGTAGACAGGAGGACGTGTGGTGACCGACTAAAGACTGAATGAAGGCCAATTGGTAATATGACTTGGATTCAACTGTAACAAAATCCAAAGATTCACGATATTTGTAGTCAATAATATACATGGATCTATAGAATTTTTTGGGCGCCAAGAATTTAGGTTTTTTCCTATTTTAAATCCTATAGAGAGGTGTGTTGTAAGGTAGTAAAGGATAATGAGAAAATCGTAGGTTGTTGGTCATGTAGGTGTAAGACGGATTGGCTACAGGGTTGTTCTTTCACATGAAAGAAGGTATGATGTCAATTGTGTCTTAGGTGTGGACCAAGGTTAGACATGTAACCTTTTTATTCAGATTGAATAAGAAACAAAGGATCAGAACACTCAAGGAATGCTAGTTTTCTCGGTTTGGGTTTCCAAGGTAAAATATCTGTGTACTGTGTGATTTCTTTGGCATTTATTGTTACGAGGAAAATCTCTTTATGGCATGGGGTAAACCACAATAGCCGGAATGAGTTCAAAAATCAAATCTAATCCCAATTATGCTATATAAATTAAATGCTAACAAGAAAAGATCAAGAGCCTACCTCGTCCAGACGTTCGATGAAGACCACCGTTGAGCATGCAACTTGGAGCTTTATACCTGTAATGTGTCCTCACCAACCAAGATACAAAAGCATATGGTGATAATATATAATGTTAGCATATAAAACAACATAATCCATTAACATACATGACCAATATGCCCATGGAATAATAATTCAAATATTTTTATGATATCAATTGGACGAGAAAAGAGTATTTCTATTAAAATAATCAACAAAAGTATATAGGTGACAAAATTCTGTGTCGTCACATCTCAGAATCGAGAAACTAAGTCCCTTCCATTTGGGCCTCCACCACTTCAATCCTCCACCAAAGTCAAGCTCATATAAAGGAGACAATGAGAGTCTCCATCAAAGAAGGAAGAGCTTGGGGGTTGAAAAATGAGTTTAGACTTTCAAGGATAAAGGGATGCTAACTCAATAAGGAAGTGAAATTTCTCCAAAGTATCTTTGCTCTCAAAAGTTTAATTCTCCCCTCTTCCATGGCTTGGATATGGCTCAATTTATAGCCTTCAAATGGAACTGAAGGGTCGATACAGAATGTTTATAGTATATGGAAGGTCAAGGATGATGGATCTCATGATGTGACATGGAAACCCGACACAATTTTTTGATTTTGAGAAGCAAACCCAATGTACGCGGGCTGTAGTGGAAAAACCTATGTATACGCTTGTTGTCTAACTAGTAGGGCACGTATATGTGGAAAAATGAGTTTTTTTGGATCTGGAAGGTAAGAAAAGGGGACTTCAAGTATGCATAGGGAAATGGAAAGGCCATCTAAGCAAGTTGCATGGGGTGAGGAAAATTTTTCTATAATATTTACGTTCTTGATTAAATTCTTCTTCTCCTCTGCTAGGTTTAGAGTGGAAGCATCTCTCATTTCCTGACATGTGGTATTAGAGATGTGTTTCTTTGATGAGTGTATCATATCTTTATTTACCAATATTGAATCTGAGAACTAAACCCTAGGTACAATAGGATTTGTAAGTCATAAATTGTGTTAAATATCGTGGTAAAATATGGCGAGCAGTTCAAGAATAGAGATAGAAAAATTCAATGGCCAGAATTTTGAGCTTTGGAAGCTTAAAATGGAAGACCTTTTTGTATATCAAGAAAAATGGACATTGGTATGTCCAGGAACCCAACCGATATGCATGTCGAGGGAAGAATGGGAGAAACTCAACAGAAGAGAAAGATGTACGATTCAACTTTGTCTTGCAGATTCGATATTGCTAAATGTCTTAGGTGAATATTTGACCAAGAAACTGTGGGACAAATTGGGAATCTTATACCAGTCGGAATCTCTAGTATATAAGTTGTTTCTCAGAAATAAACTATATCTTCTAAGAATGAGTGATGGAAGTTCAACGAATGATCATTTAAATGCGTTTAACACCATTTTAATCCAGTTATCATATGTGGATATTAAAATCACTAAGAAGGAGAAGTGTATAAGCCTATTATGTTCTTTTCCAGAATCCTTGGATAACTTAGTCATGGCTATAGGGAGTGATACAACCACACTAGCACTAGAATACATGGTTTCTTCTCTACTGTCAGAATAAATGAGAAGAAATTATATGGAAGGATCAACCAAATATGCTTTAGTGGTGAGAGGTCGACCGGTTGAAAGAGATGCTAGCGGGAAAATTCCCCTATAAATATACCAGGGTTCAAAGTATAGACAAAGCTATGAACTCTCTTAAACGACAATCTAATTCCTACACTACCCCAAACATTCCAAACAAATGAACATAAAGCGATATAAGAGTAATTCATAAGCAATACCTTTGGTCCAAACGTTTGATTCTAACCTCCTCGAGCTTTGTAGCTTCCTTGGATGTTGGTCTCCTCGCAAAGCTGACCTGCATCGACACTTAGGCAAACAATGCTACAAAAATTATATTTCTACTCATCAATTAGGGTTAGATGTAAATTTTTATGCATAAATCAAATGAAAGACATAAAGATATCATTTGGGATAGGAAAAATATTATTTTATTCAATATTCAAAGATTAAAAATTACAACCTTTGTAGGTTGACACTCTGTGAACCTAGTCTGGTCTCCTCTTGATGTTGCTCCAAGTGCACCTTCCAAATTCCTTATCTCACAATTAGCTGATCACTTCAAGGGAAGGAAAGGGATTGTATGGGAGAAAATGGCTACATAGGAAATGCTGAGGCAAGAACTCAAAAAAGGTTGCAAATACCTGGGCAAGGAAGGAAAGGGATTTGAGCAGAGTTTCACCGTTATAATGCTTGATTATGGAATGAGACCCCAAGAAATCCTTTTATATGACAAAAGGATATTTTTTCAGTTTAGGGACAAGCTACAACAGGTGAATTGGTTGGGAAACCTCCAATAGCCCGTAAACTCCACCAAACTCCTTACAACTTTTATTTTTTTGCAAATTTTGGAGGTAAACGCAGGTTGTTTAGTATGTAGCTAGCATATGTATGCGGGTTTTCTATCATGCAACAAGCGTATATACACAGGAAGTAGTGCAACAGGGCACGTACATGCTCCAAAAAATGGTTTTTAAAATAGAGTTCCTCAACAGTGAAATGGAAAATTGTGCAAGTAGAAAGGCCAATGCCATGTATGCATGAGTAGGGAATTTTAGGGATATAACAGATGCCCCCTAATGTATGAGGTTAGAAGAGAAAATGATGGCCAAAATACATTAAAATATCTTTACCAGTGAGAATGCATGAAGTCGATTGAGCCCGGGACCAAAGTTCGGGAGGTGCCATATGAAAAACAACAATTATCTCTCCGAGGCGGGAATACCCATGCTTGGGATGAAGTAAATGATGGATTCCAATAAAATAAACTGCAGATCCATGTCATATAAATATATAAAGTGTATCTGCGAGAAATACACAATGGATCTACATCTCAAAATCATTT
>JASDQU010013491.1:100663-129983 GCA_032191745.1 Picea mariana | reverse complement strand
AATTATTAGCACCAACTTGTAGAAGGTAAGGAAGATAAATACACATTTTTTTTAGTACCTCTCAGGCCTTGCATGCTCACACTTCACAAAGTGAGTGGATAGTCTAATCTAGTTTTACACAACATATGGATACATATGTTTCTTTCCTTTCTTCCTTAAGTGAATTTGTTGAAAATAAATATTTGTCATAGATCATTACATCATTACAATTATTGGTTGTGGAAATATCAAGTGTTATAATGGTATGATCACTAATGTGTATCATGCACTTATCTTGAGTTCCAATTTGTTGCCTATATATCAACTTACCTAGACTCGTAAAAGGGTTGAATTCTAGCTAGAACAATTTGTTGTGAAGGATGTGAATAATGGTTAGGAATTTATTGTTCAAGAAATCCTTGATCCTAAGGAGATACTACATAGGTTCCATGAACTTACCTAGAAATATTTTGGATTTAATACACTCATTGCTAATACTGACAACCAAATAAAGGTTTTGCATGAATGACTCAAACATCTAAATTTCCGAAGCTTGAAACTAATGGTGAAAGATAACATGGTTACTAGACTACCTAAAYTTGTTCCCCCTAATGGAGTATGTGAAGTATGTGTTCTTGGTAAGAATAAACAAGAAAATTTTGAAACAAGGAAAGATTGGAGAGTAAATACTCAACTGGAACTTGTCTATAGTGATTTATGTTCCTTGAACAAACCATCACTAGCAGGTGCAAGGTATTTTTTAACCTTCATTGATGGATTTTATAAGAACACTTGGATACATTTGTTAAAGAATAAGAGTCATGTCTTTGAGAAGTTTAAGGAATTTAGGGCATTGAAATAAAATAAATATGGCTTAGAATGTTTAAGATCAGACAATGATGGAGAATATGTGGGTAAAATATTTGAAGATTACATTTCCCAACATGGTATCTCTTGGTACAGATTTGTATCTCACATACAATAGTAGAATGGAGTTTCAAAAAGGAAAAAATAGAATTTCATCGAAATGGAACAATGTTTTATTCAAGCCAAAGGTCTATGGACTTGATTTTAAGAAGAATACATTTGCTATTCAAATTATCTACTGAGCATTATTTTGACTAAAGTTGTTTGTGATATGACCCTTGTCGATAAATAGAGTGGGATAAAAACCTTAGCTGGACAACTAAAAATGTTTGGATGTGTTGCATATGTGCACATTTCATATGAATACAAGAAGAATTTGGGAGCAAAGAGTCATGATTGCATCGTGATCAACTACTCTAAAGAGTCAAAATCCTATAGATTGTTTGACATAGTCAAATCATAGATCATTCTTAGAATAAATGTTGTATTTATGAGAATACCTTAGGTATTAATACATTTAATTCCTATTTTAATTTGATGAAAAAATTTCCTTTTGAAATTATGATAGAAACTTGATTGAATTAGTGTCATATTGGAGCATTGACTGGATAGTTGACTCATCTACCTACATTTAATTGTATTCAATAATTAGCTATATAATAATTACTAGTTTTGGCACCCCTAAGAGGGCCTTTGGTGAATTTGTTGATACATGAACCTATTCATTGCACAATTCTTGTCTACCCTAGGGTTTATAAGCCAATTGAAGCTACTAGAGCTAATGCAGGAGACATCAATGACTCAAGGAAAACTATAAGTTAGAAAAAACCTAGTAGTGTTGCTCCATTGGAACTTGTGCTAGAGGCATATGATCTAGATACATATGTAGATGCACATGGTCTACTGAATTGGATAATTATATGGCTAAATAATATCATCCCTTGATAAGAATGAAACATGGGATTCAATTCATCAACTGTAAGGAAATAATGTGGTGAAGTGTCGATAGGTCTATAAGACCAAGTTCACATCTCATTGCTCTTAAGAGACACAATGATTTATTGGTACAAAATGTTTTTTCTTAATACAAAGACATTGAATACATTACCTTTTCCCATGTTTCAAAGATGAATATTGTTTGACTAATTCTTTCACTTGTTGGTTATTTTGGGTGGGAGGTTCATCAAATATATGTCAAAACTGCTTATATTCATGGTGATCTCACTAAATAAAGTTATAAGGAACAAACCATAGGTTTTGAAAAGGATGCTATTCTAGTGTGTCAAATGAAGAAGTACATATATGGTTTGAAATAGGCCCCTAGGGATTGGTATGAGAATATTTACCATTACTTTGTTGATCTTGGTTTTAAATACTATGAATCATAGCATTTATGTACTACATGTTGGGCTGTTATATTCTTTGCAGTGAAAGTCTAGTCAAGGTGGATCGACTGATGGTTGAAGTTCGAAGTCGAGGTAGATCGATAGCAAGTCAAAGGTCAAGGTTAGTCGACCGAGTAAAGTCGAAGTCGAAGGTCGAGGTAGTTCAACATGGTAAAGGAACCGACAAAAAATTGAAGAGGTCAACCAATAAGAGGTAGACAGGAGGACGTGTGGTGATCAACTAAATACTGAATGAAGGACGATTGGTAATACGACTTGGATTCGATTGTAACAAAATCCCAAGATTCACGATATTTGTAGCCAATAATATACATGGATCTATAGACTTTTTTGGGCACCAAGTATTTAGTTTTTTTCCTGTTTTAAATCCTATAGAGAGGCGTGTTGTAAGGCAGTAAAGGATAATGAGAAAATCGTAGGTTGTTGGTCATGTAGGTGTAAGACGTATTGGCTACAGGGTTGTTATTGCACATGAAAGAAGGTATAATGTCGATTGTGTCTTAGGTGTGGACCAAGGTTAGAAATATAACCTTTTATTCAGATTGAATAAGAAAACAAGGGATCAAAACACTCAAGGAATGCTAGTTTTCTCGGTTTGGGTTTCCAGGGTAAAATATCTGTGTACTGTGTGATTTCTTTAGCATTTATTATTATGAGGAAAATCTCTTTATGGCATGGGGTAAACCACAATAGCCGGAATGAATTCAAAAATCAAATCTAATCCCAAGTATGCTATATAAATTAAATGCTAACAAGAAAAGATCAAGAGCCTACATCGTCCGAACGTTCGATGAAGACCACCGTTGAGCATGAAACTTGGAGGTTTATACCTGTAACGTGTCCTCACCAACCAAGATAAAAAAACATATGGTGATAATATATAATGTTAGCATATAAAACAACATAATCCATTAACATACATGACAAATACACCCATGGAATAATAATTCAAATATTTGCATGATATCAATTGGACGAGAAAAGAGTATTTCTATTAAAATAATCAACAAAAGTATATAGGTGACAAAATTCTATGTCGTCACATCTCAGAATCGAGAAACCAAGTCCCTTCCATTTGGGCCTCCACCACTTCAATCCTCCACCAAAGTCAAGTGCATGTAAAGGAGACAATGAGATTCTCCATCAAAGAAGGAAGAGCTTGGGGGCTGAACAATGAGTTTAGACTTTCAAGGATAAAGGGATGCAAACTCAATAAGGAAGTGAAATTTCTCCAGAGTATCTTTGCTCTCAAAAGTTTAATTCTCCCCTCTTCCATGGCTTGGATATGGTTCAATTTATAGCCTTCAAATGGAACTGAAGGGTCGATCCAGAACGTTTACATTATATGGAAGGTCAAGGATGATGGATCTCGTGATGTGACATGGAAACCCGACACAATTTTTTAATTTTGAGAAGCAAACCCAATGTACGCAGGCTGTAGTGGAGAAACCTACGTATACGCTTGTTGTCTAACTAGTAGGGCACATATATGTGGAAAAATGAGTTTTTTTGGATCTGGAAGGTAAGAAAAGGGGACTTCAAGTATGCATAGGGAAATGGAAAGGCCATCCAAGAAAGTTGCATGGGGTGAGGAAAAATTTTCTATAATATTTACGTTCTTGATTAAATTCTTCTTCTCCTCTGCTAGGTTTAGAGTGGAAGCGTCTCTCATTTCCTGACATGTGGTATTAGAGCTTAGGTTCGATCAGAGTTGTGTTTCTTTGATGAGTGTATCATATCTTTATTTACCAATATTGAATCTGAGAACTAAACCCTAGGTACAATAGGAGTTGTAAGTCATAAATTGTGTTAAATATCGTGGTAAAATATGGAGAGCAGTTCAAGAATAGAGATAGAAAAATTCAATGGCCAGAATTTTGAGCTTTGGAAGCTTAAAATGGAAGACCTTTTTGTATATCAAGAACAATGAACATTGATATGTCCAGGAACCCAACCGACATGCATGTTGAGGGAAGAATGGGAGAAACTCAAAAGAAGAGAAAGAAGTAATATTCAACTTTGTCTTTCAGATTTGATATTGCTGAATGTCTCAGGTGAATATTTGACCAAGAAACTGTGGGACAAATTGGGAATCTTATACCAGTCAGAATCTCTAGTATATAAGTTGTTTCTCAGAAATAAACTATATCTTCTAAGAATGAGTGATGTAAGTTCAACGAATGATCATTTAAATGCGTTTAACACCATTTTAATCCAGTTATCATATGTGGATATTAAAATCACTAAGGAGGAGAAGTATATAAGCCTATTATGTTATTTTCCAGAATCCTTGGACAACTTAGTCATGGCTATAGGGAGTAATACAACCACACTAGCACTAGAATACATGGTTTCTTCTCTACTGTCAGAATAAATGAGAAGAAATTATATGGAAGGATCAACCAAATATACTTTAGTGGTGAGAGGTCAACTGGTTGAAAGAGATGCTAGCGGGAAAATTCCCCTATAACTATTCCAGGGTTCAAAGTATAGACAGATCTATGAACTCTCTTAAACGACAATCTAATTCCTACACTACCCCAAAAATTCCAAACAAATGAACATAAAGAGATAGAATAGTAAGTTAGAAGCAGTACCTTTGGTCCAAACGTTCGATGCTAACCTCCTCGAGCTTTGTAGCTTCCTTGGATGTTGGTCTCCTCCCAAAGCTGACCTGCATCGACACTTAGGCAAATAATGCTACAAAAATTATATTTCTACTCGTCAATTAGGGTTAGACGTAAATTTTTATGCATAAATCAAATGAAAGACATAAAAATATCATTTGGGATAGGAAAAATATTATTTTATTCAACATTCAAAGATTGAAAATTACAACCTTTATAGGTTGATGCTCTGCGAACCTGGTTTGGTCTCCTCTTGATGTTTCTCCAAGTGCACCTTCCAAATTCCTTATCTCACAATCAACTGATCACTTCAAGGGAAGGAAAGGGATTGTATGGGAGAAAAGGGCTACAGAGGAAATGATGAGGCAAGAACTAAAAAAAGGTTGCAAATACCTGGGCAAGGAAGGAAAGGGATTTGGGAAAAGTTTCACCATTATAATGCTTGATTATGGAATGATACCCCAAGACCTCCTTTTATATGACAAAAGGATATTTTTTTGGTTTAGGGACAAGCTACAATAGGTGAAGGTTGGGAAACCTCCAATAGCCCGTAAACTCCACCAAACTCCTTACAACTTTTATTTTTTTGCAAATTTTGGAGGTAAACGCGGGCTGTTTAGTATGTAGCTAGCGTATGTATGTGGGTTTTATAGCATGCAACAAGCGTATGTACATGGGAAGTAGCGCAACAAGGCACATACATGCTCCAAAAAATGGTTTTTAAAATAGAGTTCCTCAATAGTGAAATGGAAAATTGTGCAAGTAGAAAGCCCAATGCCATGTATGCATGAGTAGGGAATTTTAGGGATATAATAGATGCCCCCTAATGTATGAGGTTAGAAGATAAAATTATGGCCAAAATACATTAAAATATCTTTACCAGTGAGAATGCATGAAGTTGATTGAGCCCGGGACCAGAGTTCGGGAGGTGCCATATGAAAGACAAAAATTATCTCTCCGAGGCGGGAATACCCATGCTTGGGATGAAGTAAATGATGGATTCCAATAAAATACACTACAAATCCATGTCATATAAATGTATAAAGTGTATCCGCGAGCAATACACAACATATCTACATCTCAAAATCATTTGATGATATTCAAGTACAATATAATATGCATCTTCAAGAAGCTAATGACGCATGCAGCTGGAGATGAGGACTTCATAGCTCGAGAATATCTTCAACAACTCAGGTAGGAGAAAATAGGAGTGTAAGACTCACTACTCTGAGGTCTTCAACAAGCCATTGGGAAAATAATGGAGGATCACGATGATCAGGTAGAGAACTTCATTTGATTTTGAATCTGGACTTGACTAGACTCATGGGATGGTCGACTCATGAGAGTCAAGAGAAAAATTGCAGAAAGGATGACTCAGGTTGGATAAAACTTCCCTTGGAAAAAAACATGAAAGATAATTAGACTCAGGTAGCGCAATATTGACATAAGTCTATGATGCAGGAGGCACCAAAAACTCTCCATATGTTTGGAAGAGTAACCAAATGGAGGAGGACACAACTCTATATAGTGAGAACAACTTCCTAAGGTTATACTAGATCCCAATGCTTGACAAACAAACAAAAGGATGTGATTTATCCAAGGGAGACTATATTTACTGTCAAAAAAAGAATGTATATTTCCCATCCCCTCTTTTTGGAATATTTGATTTTTTTTTTCTTTTTCAATTTTTTAAATAATCTTGAAAAAGAATAAAATAATTATACGTTACGAAGGAGGAACGAGAGTCATGAGAAAGAAAAATGGTTTCAAGCACATGGAACATACTGATGCTCAAGGCAAGGAGACATGTGCAGGATAAGGACACTCGGGAAAAATTCCTCCATGGGTCAATGTGTCAGATCGTAGAGGCAAAAGGTGCTGCAAGGCTTGTGTATAATCAATGCTTTAAAGGTTCATTTGAGAGCAACATGGAGCCGTAATTTGGTGAAAGATGCAAATATGAGACCCACAATGTGATTAAGGATGACACAAAAAGACTCCTTTCATGTGAATTTTTATGAGCCCAGAGAAGGAAAGCATGGTGGTTTTTTCACGTTTAGAGAGTCATAAAAAATGAAAAAAGAAGACTCCAAGGAGTACCTTTTTCACAATTTGTCCAATCGTCTCGAAAAAGGGTTAAACTTGCATCGAAAAGACATATTTCAAAACTGTTTTAGCGAGTGTGACAAAGACAATATCACTCGGCTACATTTCAATTTTAGGGAGTTTGAAAATAGATTAACTATGGACTCACAGTCTTTTTCTAAGTTTAGTGTCCTTAGCCTGAAAAAGTATAAAATATAATTGAGGAGAACTCTCCTGGCGAGACAAATCTCCCGAGGCGTACCTTTTTCTGCAATAATCTACTGGCTGGAAAAAGGGTTAAACTCATGCCAAGTAGATGTTCTTTTGGACCAATTTAATGAGTGTAAAGGAACAATGTCACTTGACGAAATTTTCATATTTAGGGATTCTGAAAAAGGCTTAACTATGGACTCTGGGGGGGGTTCCTTTTTCATAAGTAATCTCCAAGGCTTGAAAAAGTGATAAACCAAAACCAAGGAGAATGTTCATTTTTCAAAAATTTAGTCCCTCAGGCCTGAAAAAGGGTTAAAATTACGCCTGAGAATACTCTTCTAGGGAACCGAAGTTCCTAGAGCATACATTTATTCATAAAATTATCCATCCAGACCGAAAAAGGGGTAAAGTACCGCCAGACAGATGTGCCTTCGAATTTTAGTTTGACGAGCGTGAAGGGAAACAAGATCGCTCAGAAATATTTTAATTTTTAGAGAGTCTGAAAAGGGCTTAAAGAAGACTCCAAGGGGTTGTGTTTCTCAAGTAATCCATACGAGATTGAAAATAATAAATACAGTCTTGTTGGATGTTTCTTTCTAAATTTAAAGCGATCTTGAAAGACAACAAAGCGTGCTCATTAGGTAGTCCCGAGGGTAAGGCAAAGAATGATGATTAGCAAGAAGAATGAGGCTTCAATATGTAATCATGTCAGGACTAACAAGGAATCCCAAGTCTATAGTAAAAACTGACAGCATGGACACCAAAATGCAGTAAAGGATCTATCTAAGGAATTCATGTAGAGGTAGGATCTACCACCTAATTACGACACTTCTAAGCAGAAAATAAGGTTCCGTGTCACAGTTCAGTGGGATCGATCCTATGGAAAAGTGGAAAAGACAACGATATGAAAAAAGATGGAAGTGAAAACCTAACTTATATGCCAAAGTTGGAAAAAATGACTTTTACCATGGGATGATGTAAATGTAACCCATCTCAAAAGATCACCAAAATGTAAGGACGAGTCCATCAAGGTAACCGAAAGATAACTCAAAAGAGAACTCAAGTAGCCACCAAGCCAGGAAAAGTGAAAAAGGGGACCAAATTAGGGGAAAAAGGGACAAACAGGTCTATAAATAGAGGTGGACAAGTTATTTTTACCATTGCAACTTGGAAATTAACAAAAAGTAAAAAACCCCTTTGTCAAAAAAGTGAATTCCAGGAGCTATGATGGACGGAAAATCCTCCTACTTGGACCAAGTAAGTATAAATACCCCCTCTAGCATTTTAATTCCTTTATTTGTATTTGATTTTTATTTTTGGATGCACGTGCCCTTGAAAAAGGGTCACGTCTGCGTGTACGTGGGCTGTCTGAGGGAAACACGCGTATGCACTCAAGTAGAGTAATAAACAACTCGAGTACGTATACGACTATGCGAACTACAACCCACATACACCTCCTTTTAAATTGAAAAAACAAAACACAAGAGAATAAAAACTCTCCCACTTTGTATGTGACCGGATGTATGTGCACTTGAGAGAGAGAGGGAACATGAGGAGCTGGACATCTTCGTCGAGGAGGACCCTGCGATAGTTGCTATGATAAAATAGTGTGGCCTATGGAAATTCTTTCAGTGTCCATTCATGAGGGCACAAACGAGGTTGTTCAATGCCTTGGTAGAGTACTGGCATCCAGACACAAAGGAATTCATGTTGGAGGGTCAATCATTGACCCCAACCATGGAGGACATTTACTTTCTGAATGACCTCTCTAGGAGAGGGTAACCAGTTAACTTTAGGAATTTTCCTCCAGGGCCATACAACATTGAATACTACATCATGATGCACTGTGAGGTTGGTACCGCGAAAGTAGGTTCTTAGGTGCCAATTCACAAGATTACCAACCTATCCTTGCGAGTGATTTTACTCATGATCGGGTGGATTACTGGATCTGCAACACTCCATCAGGCCTCTCGTGCACATTCCTTATGAAGTTCATTGTTTAGAGGTGACCACTTTTTACTGGAGTACTACCATGCTAGTATGTAGGAAGAGACAACTCATAGAGTGTCGTAGGCGTACCAATAAGAACTTTGGGTTTGGTACCATTTTGTGTTCCTTCTTCTTTGAGAGGGAGCCCAATCTTAGTCCTAGAGAGACAGTACGGGGGCATATTGCCTCCTTCCCAATAGTATGCAGGTGGGTGGTATTACTACCTAGATAGGGTGGAGGAAGGACCCAAGAGGCCTTTGATGACAAATTATTTGAC
The DNA here is from genome assembly GCA_032191745.1 of Picea mariana. Classification (NCBI taxonomy): domain Eukaryota; kingdom Viridiplantae; phylum Streptophyta; class Pinopsida; order Pinales; family Pinaceae; genus Picea; species Picea mariana. The sequence continues at coordinate 120,540 of JASDQU010013491.1, read as the reverse complement.
TGGTGGGCACATCAGATCCCAGTTATAGAGGACTATCCCTAGGAAAGGATTAGCTTCCTTAGATATCCAAACATGCCTATGCCCCCTGGAGAGGAGTGTGGCAAGATAGGTAACATATATTTTTGATGTTATTAAATTTTTAATTTTCATATATATCCTTTTTATGTGTGTGTCAGAGTACTAACTTGCGAATCTGTTATGTACATATGTGGGACCTGTTCGACCGACAAACTTTGCCAAGATTCAGCGACGCCCTCGACTAGAGGCAGGACCAACAATAATAGGAGGATTGACAACTGTGGGAGGAACCCCAACCAGAGAGGCTGATAGAGTCCTACGATGAGTGGAAAGGAACTTCACTGCTCTCACTCGTGCAGTTCCTATGGCTGAGATCAAGGATCTCCCCCCGGCTATGCAACCACATGTAGTAGGGGTGCCTCGGACTTGGGTCCAATTATTCTGGCGTCTTTCAAATGCTTTTGTCCACTATATCAGGGCCAATAGGCATAGACCTTAGATAACATCAGACTACTTATGTGCCGAGGGCACTTTTTGTACTACGTATTTTGAGGGCTTAAGCCCAATGATGTATACCGATAACTTTTGAGGCTTTGATGCCCACTTTTGTACTCATGACACTATTTTGGACACACACACACACACATATATATATACATCTTTTTTGTTTCATGGATGCCATTTTTTACAAATGTATTTACATCTATATGTGTGTGCTTTACTTTTACATGTGAGCAACATGCCAATCTAAAACTTGATTAGCTAGAGTATGAGTTAAATGATTAAATCTCCTAGGAACATGAATATAAGTAATATAATCAAAATATCATTCTAAGAGATGTATCCTAAGAAATTGTCGGTGAAGAGTGGGATCATACACACGGTAAACCCCATTTAACTATAACACAACCAATTGAGCATATAGATAAACCCGAAGGTGTGAAATACCATGTGACAAAGCATCACGTAGAAATTCTATCACTGCACTGTGCTTGACAACATTGTTGGTCGCGTCGCCTAGGAAAATAATTCCAGAAGATAGCAATTGGCCTCTAAGTGTGAAAATCACCCAAGCTATGGAAGAAAGCCTCCGAGTGTGTCATATAGCACCGTCCACGAACCCAAAGTAAACCTCCAATTCACTTGACATATGCGACAGTGAAAAAAAAGAAATAATTAACTACACGTCCACAAAAAAAAAAGAATGTATAAAAGACTACATATATACAAGAAGCCACCTAGGTGACCGACCTAAGAGTAGTACTTCTTATGGTAGATCCCATTTCTAGGCTCTGCTAAAGAATTTCCCTTGAAATAAACCAGACGATAAGAACCCTTATTCAAGACCTCTTTCACAATGAAAGGTCCAAACCACATGGGTTTGAACTTGTCTGCCCCCAAGGGATCTTTGTATTGATCATAAACCAAGACAAGATAGCCTTTAGAGAAAATATGAGGGCAAATAGACTGATCATACTGACACTTGACTCATTTCTTATGAGCCTCATTATCCAAGGCTGCATCACAATGCTTCTCATAGAGTTGCTCGAGATATATAAGACATTCCTCAAGCGTGTAGTGTCGGGAAGTATTTCCACTGCCAACTTTAAGGAAGATGTTTGGAACTCAATGGGTAAGAATGCTTCCAGCCTGTATACAAGTTGAAAAGGTGAAAAATCAGTGGCAATATTTACATACAGTCGATAGGCCCACAATGTCGAATATAACATCAAATGCCAATTTAACTTGGCCGAATTGATCATCCGCTGAAGAATAATCTTGAGAGACTTATTCACAAATTCAACTTGAACATTCGCTTACGGGTAATAGGGTGCCGAATGTTCATGTTTTAAACCAAGATTTGATGTTAAATTAGTCATTATTTTATTTTGGAAGTGACTTCCATGGTTAGTGACAATATCCTTTGGGATACCAAATCTTGCTACTATCTGATTGAAAATGAAAAAGGGAAATAGTTTCCGCATCATTACTAAATGTTGGCATATATTCGACCCACTTAGTAAAGTACTCTACTGCTACGATGATATAACGATGCCCCTTGTCAGAATCTAGGTGACATGTAGTGAAATCAATCCCCCACTTGGTGAAGGGACCAACAACAATGACCAGAAACATAGGAGCGGGGTGTGCCCACATATTTCGATAGAAGATATGGCACGAGTGGAACTTCTTGACCACCTCAACACAATCTTTTATTAATGATGGCCAGAAGTATCCTGCACGTAGAATCTTTTGGGTTGTTCCCAACCCAGACAGATGACCGCCACATGCTCTGGTGTGACAATCCTTCAACATAATATCTGCTTCTTCGTGGGTAAGACATCATCGAAGAATGCAATCTACACCTTGACGATACAAAGTGTCACTGAGAATGAGATAGTTTCACACTTGGTATCGTATTCATCGACGCTTATCACAAGAAGCATAAGTGGGGCACTTCAAAGTATGAAGATACATAATTATATCTCCATACCAGGGGTCCAAAGATGCAATTAGAAAAATATCTTCATTGATAGGTGACTCTTCAGGCATAATATCACGAGACTCGACCGATAGTTCTGAAGTTAGTTCAGAAAAGACCAACGAATTTTTAGATTTCATAGAGACAAATCTAAGTCAAACTCATGTATGATAACTATCCATCTACTGATCTTTCTGCCAATAACCTGTTGCATTAACACATATTGGAAAGGGTTGACGAAGACAATGAAAGTGTTTGTGCGAAGTAATATATAGTGACAAAACCGTTGGACAGCGTGAACAACCTCCAAAGAAAGTTTCTAAACATGAGAGTAGTTGAGTTCCAGTCCAAATCGGCCTCGACTAATATAATAGATAGCATGATATTCTAGCGTGTCATCCTCCTGGACCAAGACCATGCCGATGGTTGAATCTACAACAACCAAATAGAACAAGAAATCATTTTTATATCAGGAGGCCGAAGCAGAGGGGAAGAAATCAGGGCACGTTTCAACACTTCAAAGGAGCGTTGAGCTGCTTCATCCCAACAGAATGGGACTCATTTTTTGAGAAGATGCACGAAACCTTTAGTGATCTTGACATAATTAGCGATAAAATGCCAAAGAAAATTCGCTTTCCCTTGTAAGCTATGAAGCTGGGGTATTGTGCATGGGGGAGGCAATTGAACTATCGCCTAAACGTTGAGAGGATCGACCATGATCCCTGTTGTCGACACGATGAAACATAATAAACGGCTCGACATCACGCAAAAACTACACTTTTTAGGATTCAAACAAATCCGATAGTAGCGACATCACTCAAAGATTAGTCGTAAATGGGTGAGATGATTAGATCTCTTGTGAGAACGTGATGCTAAATCATCAAGGTACACCTCGACTATGTGTTTGAGGTCGTGAAAGGTGAACGACATGGCTTGATGAAAGGTAGCTACAACATTCTTCAGGCCAAAAGGAATATTTCGATACACGAAGGTACGCCAAGGACAAATAAAATCCATTTTATGTTGGTCCTCTGGTTTTATTTGAATTTGATTATATCCTTAAAAATCGCCCATGAAAGAAAATACTTCGCAACCCGCACAGTCATCGACAATATGATCAATAAATGGGGTTGGAAAATTGTCTTTCGGGCAAGCTTTGTTCAAATCGCTGAAATCCATACAAATGTAAGTCGTGTCTTGTTTCTTGTTGACAGGAACCGGGTTTGATACCCATTCTGTCAATTGTACGGGGTAGATGAAACCAAATTTGAGCAGTTTCTCTACTTCTGCCTTGATCGATGCCGCTTTTCAAGGATTGACCAGGTGAAGCTTCTGTTGGACCGATTTGACATTAGGATAAGTCATGATTTCATGTTTGACAATTCGTGGGTCGATGCCTTGCATCTCCTCGTAAGACTAAGAAAAAACATCGCAAAATTCCTTGAACAACTCGGTGTAAATTTGAATCTCTTCAGGGGAGCAATCCGCTCCGACGAAAACATTATCCATGATGCCAAGGGTTCTAGATATATCGATAGGAATCATTGTAGCAATTCTTTCCATGTTGCCCTCGGTGTAAAATCTATGCATAGCCAGAGGTTTTACAGGACAAGGGATATCTCCATTCATGGTCAAAACAAACTCTCCCGCCTCTATTCTCCTAAGCTTGGGAAGAAAATAAGATCTACGATGCAGATCATCCCAAGGTCTTTCGGGACCATTCATTGCCTCTAGAATTGCCTCATCATAGGGAAAGACTAATTCTAAAGAATCCTGAGTGGCAAGAGAGTCATGAGACAAAATAGGCTCGAGAACTGGATCTAACTCCTATGGGGGAGCTGGATTGGGGTTGACTGAGTTTTGCTGAACAATGTTGTATGCAACCTCAATAGTGGATAAGAGCATGGCCATGCAAAGATGCACTATCCCTTCCATCGAAGCCGATGGGGAAGGTAAAGTCCACAGGTTGTGAAAGTAGCTCGTTTTAAAATATGACACTTGAAAAATTGCAGCCCTCGACTGGTTGGGAACAACCAAAATAAACCTTACATCATTGGAAGGTGACATATAATCAAAAGTTTCCATCAATGATGGAAACAATCCAGAACCTAAGTTGACAGTGCCAGGCTTCCGGTTATCAATCATCAAGACCATGGAATCCCCCAATGAAGGGTCAGGATGAGAGAAGGACAACTGGTCGATGGTTATAATTCGACCCTCGTGCAAAAAGCATAAGACCAGAAAAACAATGGCTACATTACATGCATTGCGTAAGTACAACTTCGTCCTAACAAAATATTGTAGTCGAGAGGCGCATTGAGTACTTCAAGCTCAACGCACACAGTTTTACCCTCTAACTGCACGAGGAAAGAAGTAATTATACTGTGAGGTCTGAACGATTGACCGTCAAAAGTCGTAATAAACGTAGGTGATGAAGACAACTTAGGATGGCCAATGGAATTCCAACATGCCAATGAAATCAACCAAGTCGAGGCACCCTCATCAACCACCATATGGAAAATGTTCTGTGTCAATGATTTCATGGTGTATGCCACTACTATATGAAAGGTGATGTGGTGAGGAAGACAAGGTTTAAGGTCGGCTGGATTGAAAGCGATCGTTCCTGGGTTAGTATCTGCCGCTCCCAAGGCAAACAATAGAGATTTTCTATGTGAGGGGCAACTCTGGAGAAGCTCCAGAGCATAAATTGCACAAGGGGTTTGTGCTAGATCCTCCACAATGGAGTAGTTCTGAGAGACCCTCACGTTTGGGTTATGGGAATCCTTCTTAAACACACCTTTAGGGATGCGAGTCATTTTATTGCCCACTGTCTTGTCAATTTGAAGAGGAGTCAATGGGTTAGTGGCCTCCTCGTCCTTCTCGACAGATTCTGATGTTCTGTAGCCATGATTCCTGGTTGATAAATGAGCATCGATGTTCATCATGTAAATTCTCATGGCCGAGTTGTTAAGAGTAGGTGCAGGGGGTCCCTGACTGACCCTAGCTGCGCTCGTGGATGTAGAAGCATGAGCCATAGTTTTCCCTTGTGGGAAAGGGTTTGTCAACACAATTGTTGTTTCTACGATAGTAGCTTCTGGGATCCCGCAAAACGAGGGAATATGTGAGTTAAGTGGTCGTCGGTGCAAATCTTACATGAATACTTCACCTTCCTCTTCTCAAATTTTCCCTCGCCATCATTGTTAGCAAACTTTTTATCCCCTTTACCCTTCTTGTTTCTCTGTTTATTTTTTCCCTCAGTCTGCTAGTTGGCCTTGGGAGTCGTCGACTACAAACTGTGTATGCCCGATGTTTGGGTTGCGGGGGTAGCCAAACTAGAATTCTGGCTAGCCATAGTCTGTTGAATCGATAATTGTTGTAATTGATTTGACAATAGATCCATGGACTTGCTTTGTGTTGAGTCCACTATGCCATCAGCGTGGGGCCTGTTGAGGGGTCCGATATCCATTTAACTCAATAGTAGGAACCAAACCCGCCTTAAAGGCCCAATTAGACTCTGCAACGTTTGATGGGTGGAATGGTTCTCCAGATATTTCGATCTAGCTAATTTATCAATGGGATTTACTTAGTGATTGACAGGATATCTTTCTGTGAAAGTTCCTTCTTCAGATTAAACGTTCTCTTTTTTTTGTCTTTTCTTTTATGAGATTAGTCTGATAAAATGAGGTGTGCTGGTATAAACCAACTGATAGAAAGGATTCTTAACTACTGAATAAGGCTAAGCCTAGGATAACCCTCGTGCTCAAGCATGCAAACAATGATTTTCACACCTATTACAAGTCTAGTAATAATACATTAACTTGTTGGTATTTCAACAGTGGATGAGATACAATTATTGAAAGAAAATACACATGAAATAAGATGATTGCAAGAAAAATAGTTTCCTTAGCTCTACCATCAATCACACATTAACAAAACGATTTGATTTTCATCATTAAGAACAAAAGAACTGCTAAAATATTGAAACAAATATCTTATCAATAGATTGAGAAACTCTGACTCGTTACAACATTAATTACTGAAATAAAAGTTGAAAGTAATTCCTCCTTAATCCAATCACATAACGCCTTTGATGAAAAACATAATTTTGTCTCTGGTTCTAAACATAACTTCTCAATTAAGGTTGTTCAAAAATAGTTCTTTACAATTCTAAAAAAATAGGGTCTTTTTTCCAAAACCATCGCCCCTTCCTAAAAGGTCAATCCCCTTATTTATAAAGAATCACTAACTAAAATAACTGCTACAAGTTTGTGTTAAGTAAAACAAAATATTTCGACATGGCACTTGATCTCTTTGTTATCTGGAAATCATGTCGTGATTCTACTGGAGTGGATGAATCTTCTTGTATTTTGACCACTTGACGAAGAGATCCATCGGAGCTACAAGCATTTACTTCACTTCCACTGCCCATTCTCTATATTTGGTGACTTTGGCACTTAACCACTACAGAACTGTACGATCCTTGATCGGGTGTTCCATAAACTTCTGTATTTGACCCGGTGTCATGCTTTCCACTTGTGCGATCTCCATTCCCCATGCTGAGTCTTGTTTTGCATGTCGTTTGAATATGTCATGCAAGTTGACAAAGTCTTCGGATGAGCTGAACTTTAGGAGGCCAATGTCTTTTATTTCTCGATTGATATTTTCCCAGCTTCTTTTGTACTCAACCCACCCCTTCTATATTTCTCACCGAGGTTCCTGGGCCATACTTACCCAATATTTGGTTGCTTTCCTGATCCAGGAAATGATGACATCCATTAACACTCTAATGCCATGCTCCTCTGCATCTCGGCTCTTCTGCACTATGATGATGTAGTCAATTTATTCTATAACTTGGTGTTCCTTTTCATGCCATCTCTCTACATCCTTACATGTTTCCAGTGCCATAAGGGTATCTTCTTGATAATTGACTATACATGCAGTGAAAAGATGTCTTTCGCTTGTGAACTTTGCATATGCATCTTGGAACTCATTCTTCAGAAAAATTGTGGCCTGCGTTGAGTCTTGGTAATATTGTTCCAAGTGGCATAGATAGTCTAGCTCCTTCAATGCAGTGGGCAGTTCCTTTTCATCTCAATTTTATCGATCCAATGTGGCATCCGTGATAGCCATCCCTATGCCAATGAGATCAGATGTCTTTGTGTGTTCTATGCTGAGCAACTTCTCCTCTGTGGTGATGAGAATCGAGCTATCCAGTGCGAGTCTTCTTTTCTTGGTGGTTCTCATCATGTTATCTTTCCTCTTCTTGTCGTAAGAGATCACCTGTATATCAATGACCTCATCAACATGCTCAGAGATTTTTTGTTCTCCCCAGGTCAAAGTGTTTCCCAAGATTCTTGCAGTATGTATTTGTTCTAGGACCGATTCTTTTACTTCTTCCATATGTTCCAATGGCTCGATCTCCCTCTAGTGTTCATTGGATGGTGAGGTATCAACCAAAATTGAAGAGTCAGTGATAGGATCAATACTTACTTGGTGATCAACTGTCGAGGTGTCGATCTCTGGCTGTTTAAATTCCTCTATTTTTCCAGATGAACGTATCTCATCCCTTGAGATATCTTTCGGGGTCCATGATAGGTCATGAAACATAGTGTCTAAGACACTTTCAACCTCATGGTCGCTCTGCAGAGGGTTTGGAACTAATGCATGGGTAAGATTTTCCCCCAGGTTCTTTCTCCTCTGTAATGGGTATCAGAGTTACAAGTGATACCTCCAAACTCTCTTCATCATCATAAATGGTTATTTAGATCAAATAAGGGATTTGTAACATCCCTGACTACGAACAGGCCGGACAATGCTACCAAACACACCCTTAACTTAGCGTTTTGAGACCTGATACCAAAATGTAACATTCCCGACCATCAACCCACTTGCCGGGAAACGCTACTATGCGAAACATTCTTATACTTATATATATAACATGCATATTAAATCTAATTAATAGATTGTTCTAAAGAATACATAGTAAGCACATGATTATTGATAATATACATCATCAAGGAAATTAACAATAATTCATATGCGCAATAGAATAAATGATAACATATAAGCATCACATGCATGAAAAACATAAACCTCCCAACCTTAGACCGTGCTATGCATCACTCTCAATAGTAGTTCACCCCCGAGCCAGGACTAAGCTCCAACGGGCAGGGAATCCTAGGCTAGATAAGGTCAACGAAAGACACATAGTTACAAAGGAAGGATTCTCTCCCAGGAGTCACTTATGCCCACTGCTCACAGACCCTCATTCCCCACATGCCTTCCCCACCCCAGGAGTATACACCTTTATTGTCACTCAAACAGTCCTTCGGATGCTAAACCTCCCTTGCCTTGAGCTTCAGCAACAGACCAGACCGGAAGTCTCTGAGCTCTGTGGTAGCTATAGGACCCCTTCCAGGAGTTCTCACTTCCTCCACGCACTATCTCACCTGGAGAAAGTCACTCACAGGCTTGGAAACCTGTTCTTTTGACCAATTCCAGCATAGTGAGGACACAACAACAAGGCTCAACAACACACAGTCAATGGTAGCAACCTCACATGGTCAGGAACTGGGCGACCACAAAAAGCCACTGGGATAACACAACATGACTTAGGAAATTTCAGGTTTCTCAACCATGAAACACAGGACGGGTTCATGGTTCTAGTTTTAGAGATGCGTGAGGGTGTACAAAGATTCCACGCAGAGACTTAATGGTTCAGGTAAGAATTCCCTAGAACAAACACCGAAACATAGGTCGATCATGTACACCCACGAGTTTAGATGGAGGATGGAAAATGGGAGGTCGAATCCTCAACATGGCTCTTCTCTGGTTTTAACTGCATGCACCCAGGTCGACACCTATCTCCCTGGGGGTGCATGCTCCCCATTTTGCACACATTCCCCCTCCTAGGAACTTAGGATAAAACATAAACATTTACACAGCTTTGGAATAATATTTAATTATTATGCAAAAGGTCTTAAGCTCTTAAGCTTAGCCCTTCTCCCAACCTTTCAGCCCCCTCTCCCTTACCCAGACTTTGAGGTAGCTTTGTCCCCCATCACTCATTCATCGTGGTTGGTCCACACACAAAGATGTTTTTTATATTAATAATGTGCATCATTACATGTACAAAAATCAGGCTCTTGACCTTCAACACTTAGGCTCTCTGGCCTAATAAACACATAAGCCCACCAACTTATATAAACTTGGCTCACTAGCCTATAAAACATAATTACAATTCATAATGCAATTGGGGAACATCCTTGGGATATTACAATCCCCTCCCCTTATTTTTGCACTGTCCTCAGTGCAACTTTCACACAACATCAACAAGATTTCCAAAATATTAAAAAATATGCAGGTATTCTGCCCATATAGCATATTCATGCTTCCATGTCGCGTCCTTAGGACCGTACCAGGTCCACTAAACCTTTATAAGTCCTATGGCTCGATTCCGGAGCTGTTTTCTTTTCTGGTCCAATATGCACACATGATGCACTTGCAGGACACCTTCTTGTTCCATCTGGATCACATTCCAGTCAATCACATGATTAGGATCAGGTATATATTTCTTAAGTAACGAAGCATGAAACACATTATGTACAATCATGGATGCAGGTAATGCAAGCATATATGCAATTGGCCCAATCCTTTCTAGGATTTCAAATGTCCCACAAAATCTGGCTGCCAACTTGGAACAGTTTCCTAGCCTTAGGGAACTTCTATTGGATTTTACTTTAAAAAAAAAACATGATCTCCCACCTTAAACTCTCTATGGGTTCTGTTTTTATCATCATAACTTTTCTACCTGTCTTGGGAAACTTTCAAATTTTGCTTAATTTTCATCATTTTCTCTTCCATTTCCTTGAGCAACCCTAGCCCAACTACCGCTCTATCAGCTGGGTTATCCCAGCTTACTGGAGTATTACACTTTCTTCCATAAAGTGCTTCAAATGGGCTCATCTTCAATGATGCTTGATACCCATTGTTGTAGACGAATTCTACCAAGTGTAGGTATTTTTCCCATTTTGATGGTTTGTCCATCACATACATCCTCAATATGTCTTCTATCACTCGATTCACCCGCTTTGTCTACCCATCCGACTCAGGATGATAGGCTGTACTAAAATTCAGATTCTTTCTGAATCCCTTGAATAACCCTTTCCATAAATTTGAGGTAAATTTGGGGTCTCTGTCAGACACAATTCTCTTGGGAATTCTGTGCAATCATGCCACTTCCTTCATAAAAATATCAACAACCTTCACTGCCTTGTGAGTAGCCTTTAACAAAATGAAATGGGAAGCTTTCGTAAGCTTTTCCACCACCACCATAATTGAATCATGTTGCTTGCCTGTTCTGGGAAATCCTGTGATGAAATCCATTGTCACCACTTCCCACTTCCACTCAGGAATGGGTAAAGGTTGCAGCAATCCAACCGGGTGCCTATGCTCAGCTTTAACCTTTTGGCATTTCATGACTCTGACGATGTATTCTGCAATCTCTTTCTTCATACCTGGCCAAAAGTAATGGCTCTTGACTGCTGCAATAGTCTTCTGATATCCAAGGTGCCCAACATAAGGCACGTTATGCATTTCTCTCAGAATCACAAGTTTCAAACCCTGGACATTAGGTACATAAACCCTGTTCTTGTACATAAGTATTCCATTAGTCTCTAACTTATAATATTCCACTCCTTGTGGCATCTTATCTTGATGTAGCTTCGCTACCAATTCCCTGTACTGAAATTCTGCACTTGCAGTGTCCAAAAATTTGCTCTTTATATCGGTTTGATACATGGTAATGGCTGTAGCATGTAATTCATGTACTCTCCTGCTGAGTGCATCAACCACTTTATTCTCCTTCCCTTTGATATTCTTGATATCAAAATCATATTCATAGAGAAATTACAACCACCTACTTTTCCTAGTATTCAAGGTTGGTTGATCAAACAAATACTCCAGACCATTATGGTCTATTCTCAATTCAAACCTCCTTCCCATGAGGTAATGACTCCATTTCCTCAAAGCGTGAATGATGGCCGCTAACTCCAAATCATGAGTTGTGTAGTTCCTTTCATTCTCTTTCAACTTTCTGGATTCATAAAAAATTACAAATCTATTCTGTCTGAGGACTCCTCCCAGTCCTTCTTTGCATTCATCGATGCATACCACAAAATCTTCATTTGGATCTACGATCCTCAGAATTGGAGAACTGGTTAACAGTTGCTTCAATCACTGAAAGATTTTCTCACAATCTTCTGTCCACTAAAACTGCTTCTCCTTCCTTTTCAAGGAAGTGATAGGGTGATCTAACATTGAGAACCCAACGGTGAACCTTCTGTAATAACTAGCTAGACCCATTAAGGATCTGACTTCTATCACATTCTTTGGTGCTGACCATTCTCTGATGACCTCAATCTTTTTAGGATCTACCGCTATCCCATCTTTCAAAATAATATGCGCCAAGTTATGGATCTGCTCTTGATAAAACGAGTACTTTCTCAACACACTATCCTAATATGTTGTTCATGCTCTTCCTCCGACTTGGAATACACTTGAATGTCATCTAGGAAGACTATGATGAACTTGTCTAGATAGTCCTTGAAAACACCATTCATCAAGAACATAAAAGCATCAGGTGCATTTGACAGCCCAAACGACACCACTGTGAACTCGTAATAACCATACCTTGTTCTAAAGGCGGTCTTGTTGATGTCTTCATCCTTAATCCTTACCTAGTGATATCCCTACCTGAGGTCTATCTTCAAAAAGATATTCACATCCTTCAACTGATCGAAGAGGTCATCAATCCTTGGCATAGGATACTTGTTCTTTACAGTTACCTTGTTCAATTGTCTGAAATTGATACACAATCTCATCATTATGTCCTTCTTATTCACGAATAGAACCGGGGAACCCAAAGGTGACACACTTGGGCATATGTACCCCTTCTTCAAAATCTCCTCAAACTGCAATTGCAGTTCTTTCAGCTCTGGCGTACTCATTCTGTAAGGAGCTTTCGATACTGGAGCTGCTCCAGGCATCAAGTTTACAAAGAAGTCAATATATCTTTTCAGAGGTAATCTTGGTACCTCCTGAAATACATCTTCAAACTCCTTTAGTACCGCATGATATCCAATACCTGACACCTTATCCTTGTTTGTTTCCTCCACATGGGATGCAAATAATTGATATCCTTTTTTGTAGCACTTCTTCAACTGCATTGCTGAGATTTCTCTAATAGCAACAACTCTAGGAATTCCTTGGACTATTTTCTGATTCCCTTCCATATTGAGGAAAGTGATGCCTTGTTATGATAGTCTAGGATGGCATGGTGTTGGTCCAACCAGTCCATCCCAATTAAACATTCATAAGATCCTAAAGGCAAAATGTTTAATTCAACCTTCGTGCTCAGTCCATTCATGTTTGTAGGACATGACTTAACCAACTCAGTGACTTTCCTCTTGGTTTCTGTAGCGAGTTTCACTAACCAAGATTTTTCATGTTTTCTTCTTGATAAATGAAAACTCTCCACCAGTCTAGGATCTATATAACTATGGCTATCCATTGAATCAATTAAAATAGTAAAGGCATGGTTGTTAATCATGCCTTCCACTTCAATCATGTGCGACTGAAATTCAGCTTGCTTGTTGTCCAGAGATGCATAAATCCTTGGCATTCTACTGCCCATGTCCTCCACTATTTCAACTTGCTGAACATTTTGGAAAAATCTCACTTTATTATTTATGTGGGGGCAATCTCTGTACCAATGGTTTTCTTAACAACCCCAACACTCCATAGGTGTCTGTCTTGGCATTTGTCCACCCATTTGAGCCTTTCTAGGTTCTCTAAAAGATGGCTGTCCCTGAGGACTGTTTCTGAAAAAGGGTGTCTTAGCTCCCTTCTTCCTCTGATCCATCTTGAATTTCTTCTTGTCTTCCCAAGCCTTTTGGAAGGTAGGCTTTTATTTTTTTTGTTCATATAAAAATTTCACCCTCCTTATCATTTCTTCCATGGTTTTTGGGTCATCATACTGAATCTTGTCACCAATGGAAGGTGGAAATCCACTTAGATATCTCTGAATATTCACAGTCTCATCCTTGATGAACATAACATACTTCAACAACTCTAGAAACCTTCGTTCATACTCATCAATGGTCATGCTACCCAGCTTGAGTTCAAAGAACTCTTTCATCTTTTTGTCATAATATCCCTTAGTCAAATACTTCTTCTCAAAATACCTCTTGAATTATTTCCAAGTGATATCTTTCTCTCTAATGTGGTGCACCTGCACAAGATGATCCCACCACATCGATGCCTTTCCCTTCAGTTGATACATTGCAATTCTTCCTTCTGCATGAGAGGAATAATTATGTAGTTGGAAATATTTCCTCATGCCAAGCAACCATGTTTCAACATCTTCCTCCTTATGTTCTCCATAAAACGTAGGAGGCTTAATCTTATTCATTTCAACCTTTAGTTCATCTACTCCAGATCTCCTGTGCTTTCTGGTAGGAGATGGGCTTGAACTAATGTGTTCCCTTCTCTTGAAGCGACTTTGGGAGTGATGATGGTGTCTACCAACACTCCTTGATCTTATCCCCTCAGAATTTTGGTGACTCCCTGTTCTGCTCGAGTCACTCTCCTTATCCAACTTATTTTCTATTATCTCCAAACTCTTTAACAACTTTACGTTGAATTCACCTTGTTTTTCCTTAGTTTTCCTAAGCTTTCTGCTATTTGATCGACGATTTTGGGCATCTTTATGCAATTTTTCAATGATCTTCCTCATATTTCCTTCCTTATCTATCTCCTTTTCATGCCCATTGGAGTTCGATCCTTCAACTCCCAAGTGGACGTCCATTCATTCTCTTTCATTTTCTGAACTAGAAGCATTCTGTGTATCTTCCATTTCTTTGCACTCCCATGAAATTATAATCGGTTCTATCACTCGTCAAACTTCTGTAATCACAACGTGCAAACAACCAAAATTTGTCAGGCCATCTCTCCTTAAAAAATTCCACACATTCAAAACCAATCTGATTTAAGAACACATTTCGATTTCACGAATCTTCCGAGCTCTTCTCAGCTCTATAACTTTCGGGTGATAGCCGCCTCTTTCTTAGTCCCCAACCCATGTGATCATGGGCGATGACCAAACGCTAAACTACTAGTTGCTACTCGGGCTTTTAGTCTTCAAAGATTTCAAAGCACACACACTATCTCTCGGAGTTTCGATTATCGAGCTTGTGAAGTCGAGTGGATTAACGGTTCCCGTTTACCCATCATCCAATGGATGAAATCCACTGTGGTATTTCCATATTCGAAGTTTTTGGGACTTTGGGACTTCGGACCTCAGGAGTTCCCACACTTGTTTCTTCCCAATCTTCCGACATCCGAAATTCCAATCTACTTTTCCCTTTGGGCCCATGTAGTACATCTTTCACCAACTAAGGCTATGGCACGTGGTATATCTAGGAAGGTCCACATCACCTTCGACGATGTCATTGGGTCCCAACCTGCTCGCTTTTCATTTCGGAGTTTTAGGCATCAAAAGTTTGTGCATCTGCACATCTCATTTCTCCCGATTGCCGAAATTCTGAAATTACGATCTACCTTCTGCTTGATCCAACGATCAAGCTCTTTTCCTGTGATCTACGATGTAGATCTTTTCGAGACATTGGATTTTTGGGCATCAGGATTTCGTGCACCATCACATCTCGTTTTTCCCAATATTCGAATCCCCAAAAGGTTTCGAGGATAACTCTCCTGCACCTTCTCCAGATATGATGGTCATGAGGGATCTCCTTTCCTCCTGAACAAATCCTACAACTCCAACACTTATGGTGTTGAGCTCTCTTTCTCCTTGTGGCCATATACCACACTAGCCGTGGTTTTACTATATCGCTACACCTCTTGATATTTGCAACACAACGAAACAACCCCTTGCCACTCAGGAACATTCAGGGTCCAAAAATTGGTTCTTTCTCAAACAACTTCCACTTGAAACCTTGGGTCTAATAACCACTTATCCGACCCATCTAGGGTTAGCGTTGAAACCTTGGGTCATAACTCAAATTTTTTCTACTTTGACAACAATTCTTTTCGAAACTCTTGCTTCAACTTCCACTAACATGGCCCATCTAGGATCAATGTTGTAACCATGGCTATGATACCATATTGTAACATCCGCAACCACCAACAGGCCGAGAAATGCTACCAAACACAACCTTAACTTATCCTTTTCAGTTCTGATACCGAAATGTAACATCCTCGACCATCAACCCACTTGACGGGAAACGCTACTATGTAGAACATTCTCATACTTATATATATAACATTCATATTAAATCTAATTAATAGATTGTTCTAAACAATACCGAGTAGGCACATGATTATTGCTAATATACATCATCAAGGACATTAACAATAATTCATATGCGCAACAGAATACATGATAACATATAAGAATCACATGCATGGAAACCATAATATTAAGCACAAACTGATACTTATCTTTGAAACTGTAGTAATTCCACCAACTGCGTGCAGACCTTCCACGGACCTCCCAGCCTTAGACCGTGCTGCTCATCACTCTCAGTAGTAGGTCACCCCCGAGCTGGGACTAAGCTCCACCGGGCAAGGAATCCTAGGCTAGGCAAGGTCAACATAAGACACATAGTTACAGAGGAAGGATTCTCTCCCAGGAGTCACTTACGCCCACTACTCACAGACCCTCATTCCCCACATGCCTATCCCACCCCAGGAGTATACACCTTCACTGTCACTTGGACAATCCTTTGGCTGCTAAACCTCCCTTGCCTTGGGCTTCAACAACAGACCAGATAGGAAGTCTCTGAGCTCTGGGGTAGCTACAGGACCCCTTCTAGGAGTTCTCACTTCCTCCGCGCACTCTCTCACTTGGAGAGAGTCGCTCACAGGATTGGAAACCTATTCTTTTGACCAATTCCAGCACAATGAGGACACAACAACAAGGCTCAACAATGCACAGTCAATGGCAACAACCTCACACGGTCAGGAACTGTGCGACCACAACATCCCACTGGGATAACACAACATGACTCAGGCAATTTCAAGTTTCTCAACCATACAACACAGGATGGGTTCACGGTTATGTTTTCAAATATGCATGAGGGTGTACAAAGATCCCACACAGAGACTTAACGGTTCAGGTAAGAATTCCCCAGAACAAACACCAAAACAAAAGTCGATCATGGACACCTGCGAGCTTAGATGGAGGATGGAAAATGGGAGGTCGAACCCCCAACACGGATCTCTTCTCTGGTTTTAAATGCATGCGCCTAGGTCAACTCCTGTCTCCCTGGGGCTGCATGCTCCCCATTTTGCACATGTTCCCCCTTCCAGGAACTTAGGATAAAACATAAACATTTACACAGCTTTGGAATAATATTTAATTATTATCCCTAAGGTCTTAAGCTCTTAATCTTAGCCCTTCTCCCAACCTTTTATTCCCCTCTCCCTTACCCAGACTTTGTGGAAGCTTAGTCCCCCGTCACTCATTCATCGTGGTCAGTCCACATGCATAGATGTTTTTTATATTAATAATGTGCATCATTACATGTACAAAAATCAGGCTCTTGGCCTTCAACACTTAGGCTCTCTGGCCTAATAAACACATAATCCCACCAGCTTATATAAACTTGACTCACCAGCCTATAAAACATAATTACAATTAATAATTCAATTGGGGCATGTCCTTAGGGTATTACAGGATTGGCACACCCATTTAACCTAGTTTTCTTGGACTCTCATACTGGTTTGGAATGGTCCCTAGTGATCTAGCTTGTGGTTATGGAACTTTGGGGTTTTCTAGACTGATGGTTTCCTTGAATTGTATTGACTCCGAGCCATTTAGATCTTCTCTAATTGTGATTGGGTTGAACTGGGTGATCCTCATCATTTCTACCAGTTGAGGATCTTTCTCTAGTTGGTCGATGATTCTTTGGGCTCCTTCTAGTAATAAAAACCCCCTCCTTTGTGCCTCTGTGGTTTCTTCTACTCTGATTTCTTCTCTAACCCTGAGAGATTCTTGAGACAACTTTTCTATTGTTTCGACCTACTCATCCATACTCATATATTTGAACCTAGTCATGTTCGAGTTAGCTTTTATCTGTAATACCTCCTCCCAATCCTGAGCACATTCTGTAAAAATATCATCTTCAAACTTGTCATGCGCGTATGGCCAACAAGAAGAGACTTGTGAAGCGTGTTGGGGAAATAGGAATTTAGGGTCATCCTTGCTAAACTGTCCTGTCAGGAACCTGTATTCCAGCTTACTCAAACCCTCTTGTTTAGCTTGAGAAGTGTCCTTCAATATATAAAACCCTATATGGAAACCGTAGAGTATGAATGCTCGTTTCTTGTACTTAACCAAAGTGGTGTTATATCCTTCTTGGATAGTCTGGTAACAGATTTATCCTACAATGAGATGGTTTGGGATGTGAGCGGGGGAGAAAATGTGGTGCTCTTGTGGCCTCGAACACCTAGATATAGGTTGAGGTTTCATCTAGGTACTAGTGGCCTACTTTTGAAATCATTTTCTTGGCTACTACAAAAAGCCTTGGGCATTCCTTTTTAAATATAATGAAATAGATTCGAGCAATGAATTCATCACAAATAAGAGCATAAGACTTCTTGTACCTATTTTTCCATAGGATGCTGAAGTAGACATGTACAAGAAGCTCTGCGATGTGCCATCTCAGATTCATACCAGCGAAGACATTCCTCGTGCATATTACATCTAGTAGATACGAGGCCATGTGAAAAGCGAATGTTTCTCCCTCCTTTGGTGACTGGGCCTATAGTATATTGGTTCTCAATTGCTTGGAGATAATTTCTCCCCAGTTTAAGTTACTCCTAGAAATAGCCATAGTGTATGTCAGGGGCATCCATGCCTCTGAGAACTTGGAGTTGTCTTTTTCTCCGTATAATTGTTAGATTAGAGCCATTAAGTAGATATATGGCTCCCTCAGATTCACTGTCCCGTACCATTTGTTGCTCCGGTTTCATAAACTTCTTGTCTTCCTTCCACTAGGAGGCCATTAATCAGATGGTGTCATGAAATTCATAGAACTTCACCACGAAGTCTATGTTCAACCACTCCTCCTTGTCCCCAATTTTGTAGTACTTCTGGACCTCTGTTGGGAGAAAAACTCCGACACATACGCCATTCTCATCATTGATTAGGCACTTTTGTGCGTTTGTGTGATCTATTGTCCAACTCAAAGTTTCAATGCATTGAAATACTAGAGTTTGACATGCTACCATATGCAAGCATGACCATCGAATATTTGGGAAAACCTGGTCATCAAGCGCCCTTACATCTAGGTCCTTGTGTGGGATAAACTCCAGGTAATGTTCCTCATTGATTCTGTTGAAAAAATATCCCCACCGTGGGAGAATTATTTTTGATCCAGTTGTTTCTTCTTTATCGCCAAAAGGAGGGGGATGAATGAATGCCTTCTTGGTTGATGTTTGATGACCGACTCCGCTTTGGGAGAAAATTCCAACTGCCTCGCTATGTCGGGAGAAGATCCTTCACCCATCTCTGCTTCCTTTAATCAGTGCCCTTAGCGAGCGTCTAGTCGTTGGCTTCCTTGGAGGGATTTTCTCTACAAATAGAACAATGTTATATACCCTGTTACAGATAGAATGATATGTTGGCAAATTTTGAAAAAGCAACGAATGTGTGTTGATGGTTGTTGTCATTGATGGCAACAATGGAGATGGAAGGGTATGAAGGATAAAACTCCTTGGGGATTCGGATGTAAAAGCTCAGGAGGAACAACATTGAAGAAATCACGCGCAGCAAGAGTTTGGAGAGAAGAAGGAAGACAACGATCTAGTGATCGTTGGATCCCATTCAAATTTCCCGAAAGGCCGACAACCGTCAGATTTGCAGAAGTTGCGAGGGAAATAAGTCATTGGAGATTCAGGGATCGAGACTTTGAAATGCTTAGTTCACTCGACAACGAAAACCCCGAAATCGCGATATGTGATTTCACGATCTGATCGCAGCCGTTAAAGCTAAGGTGATATCCTGACGGGATCTAGACCATCTATTCGTGTGGATGTGTGGCAGCCTGGAGGCTCCATCGGAGAATCGGGGATCAGGATTTTATACTGTCCAATTCACTTGACATCGAAAACCCTGAAATCGCGATATGCGAAATCCCGACTGAATCTGCACCGTCAGATCAACATGTGTCTAGACCATTGATCCAACTCACGACGGTAGACCATGTCACCCAGGGACACGTGGCACAACCAGAGAATGACAGGTGTCAGGAAGATCTAACACTTCAGGCACATACAATTCATGAATCAGAGTGAC
>JASDQU010013491.1:66731-88340 GCA_032191745.1 Picea mariana | reverse complement strand
CAACCACCGAAATGAACAAGTTAACACATACCTCTTCTTCATACTAGCTTAACCTGGTTTTTGAAATTATGAGAATCAAACACAACTCTTGAGACACTCTTTTTGCTTATTCTGTTGCTCTGAAAATGGGAAACTTGTGTGCAGGATGGAGGTGTTTGAATTTGTCTTAGTGATTTAAGCAGAGATGACACCTACCATGTCGCATCAGTTATTCAATTCAGGGTATGAGTGTGGTTCTACAAAATCTACCGCCAGATCTTCATTATATTCAAATTAAATGCAGTCGTAGGTTGGCGGCGCAGGCGCGGGATATAACCTGGTTCATCGATGATTTTAAATTATCATTGTTCAATCGACACATGGGGTAGCAATATATGCAGAGAAAACATTAACTGACCTATTAAATAACAAAATCCGATCGTATTTCATGTTGAAAACGTGCCATCATTTTGCTAATTTAACGGGCGGATCGGGTGTCAACGATTTTATTTAGACAATGTTCGTTGATATCTCTTGGAAAAAACTTTGATGCCGATTCATATTTCCATACAACACTGATGTGGAAATGATGACTTGGAAGGGTGACTAGGACACAGGGAAACCTAAGGTGATTCAGGATGAAACTAGGCTGTATGAAATGCCTACGCGACAAAGACATGTGGTGTTTGAGATTGGTGTCTTCATTTAATCATGTTATTCAGAATCATGGAATTTCATTAGCTAAGTGTTTTAACAACAGGTCCTACCTTGCAGACACCGAAAAAGTATCAAGGATCGACGATTGACGATAAATTTAAAAAAGTGTTCAAGGATTACCCCCCTCAAAAATTGCCGATGTCAAAAATGCATTGGGGATCGATGATCAATGATGTGTCAATGCATAAATATTCCATGATTTAACTCTTTTAGATTTCACCGACCCCGAACAAACGCATCATTAATTGGCTATCAGAGGTTCATCATGGCCCATGTCAATGTTTATCCTTCTCACATTTCACCAGTGCTGATGGGAAATCGGTCATTTCCTGAAACATTTTTGCAAACAATCAACGCAAATCTACTCCATTTTTTACCGATGTTGATGATACATCGACGATCGACGATTATTGTTACTATGTGGTCGTTTTACTTTCTCAGATTTCACCGATGTCGAACATAAGCACGCGGGTCACAATTTTAGTTGTAGATTCTTAGTTAAAATGCCAAGTTTATGTTAGACACAAATATTTTACTTTGACAAGCTCAAATAAATCCAACTTTATCGATGATGAGACATGCAAACGAAATTAGCGATCCCTCCATAATGGACTCAATTTAGAAAGCAAAACAAAAGAAAACAAGTGGTACCCAAAAGAGAAAGAATTTTCATAAAATCTTTTAGGGTGTGTTGAGCACTCAACAAATGGCGATTCTCTGGGTGAAGAAGAATATATGTTCCTTCCTTTGGGCTTAGCTCGTGCAGAAGCTGGTTGAGAAACTAACTGGATTCACTTTTAACAGAGTATTTCCTATCCTTGCATGTACAAAATCATTGATTCAGGAATCCGGGTTTTCCTATGGAGTTTAACCCTTATCCCACCTTCTTTCCTCTTGACCGTCACCCACGCCCCATTTTTGACGAGAGTCGGGTAAGGAATTCACTGGCTTGAGGCCATTTTAGTTATCATTTTTCACTCGCTATGGTGTTTCTTCGCTTCCAACGAGTGTCCATAGCCCCAGTGGAGTCAACTCGACGTCACAGACCTTGCTCCGCTATCAGCAAGCGTCCATAGCCCTGGTGGAGTTATATGCATACTCTCTCCTACTTTGCACTTATTTAATATAATTGATTCATTCTCGACAGAAATTCTCTAAGCGAGTTGGAAAGGAGGATGTCTGTTATCTGCAAGATGAAATGGTTAATGTGAAATTCTTCCTAGATGTGTCTAGAGGTACATGTGGTCCTTTCCAACTTGCCATATTTCCTTTGGTCTTTACCAGACCACTAGGAAAACACTTCATCACTTACTAAGGTCGTTTGTTTTGCAAAGACAAGATATAGATCTCCTTGAAGAAATTTGTAATTGCCCAATGTTTCTCATGTTGCATGTAAGCGTGAGTTAGGAGCAGCATTTGCTATGCCATATTTATTTGGGTCAACCAATGTTTTACGGAACACAAATTCATTACAAGAAAATACCAAACAAAAAGAAAAGACAGGAACAAAAGGAATCTGCAATCAGTCTACCCTAAACCTACACATTTATCCTAATCAGAATATAACATGAAAAGACACACACACACACACACACATAGATATATATATATTTAATAGAAATATTGTTTTAGGGCTTGGCCATTCACTGGGAGGGCGTCAGGTTCCCCCCTTAGATTTTGCAACCGATACATGCCTGCCCCAATTTTCTCGGATACCTGGAAAATTACGGGCCACATATTATGAAACTTCGAATGTTTTCCCTTAGTTTTGTTTTCTCTATCCCATTTCAAGACTAAGTATCCAAATTCAAAAATTTTCTCTTTGTCCTTATGCTTGTCAAACCATCTTTTAACTATCTGTTGATGAGCGATGAACTTAGATTTTTCTTTCTCCCTTTCCTCTTCTAGCATGAGGAGGGTGTCAATTCTTTGTTGAATAAACGATGAGGGATTTCCTCTTGAACCCTAAGAAAGCTAAAGTGACAGAAGATATAACCCATTTGGTAGAATGGATTTTGGTTCGTATACCAGAAAGTATGGAGAGTTTCCTATAGCTTCCTTGGGTGTTACTCTATCCACCCATAAGGAATTATGAAGTGAGCTATGACAATTCCTCTGATTGTCTGTAACTGTTTTCTTCAAGATCCTCACTAGGTTCTTATTAGTTGATTCTACCACCCCATTCCATTGTGGATAGTAATTTGCAGAGTATCTTATTATGATTCCTTTGTCTAGAGAGAACTCTGTTAATAGAGTAGAAGAAAAGTAAGAAACATTGTCAAAGACAATAATGGAAGGCATCCAAAACCTTGTGATCAGCTGTTGTTTGATGAATTGGATTACAACCTTTTCATTCACGTGAGTCAAGGGGATGGCCTCTGCCCATTTTGTAAAATAGTCTGTAGCAGTCAGTATGTATTTATGTTGTTTTGAATAACTCAGGGTAATATCCCCTATAATTTCTAACCCACATTGCTTGAATGGTCTAGATATGGTCACTTCTTGAAGTGGGACAACTTCTCTCTTCTCTCTACTAGAGCTCATTTGAAAATATTTATAGTTCCTAGCGTACGTATGAACATCCCTAAATAGAGTAGGCTAGTAATAACCGACTCTTAATATTTTGTGAGCTGTGGTATTCGTTTTAAAGTGTCCACCTGTAGGACCATCATGGAGCTCCCTCAGAACCTTTTCTGCATCTTCTCATTAGAGACATCTCAAGAGTACTCCATCATAATTTTTGCAGAAAAGTGCTGAATTTAGGAGGCGATATTGCACATATTTCAGCCTGAGAGCTCTCCTTTCCTTAGGGTTTAGGTTTTTTGGGCAAGTCCCATGATGCAAGAGGTAAATCAATTTTCCATACCAAGAATCTTTCCTTGGGGGAATGTATAAATATTCACTACACCATAATGTTAATTCATTCTCCCACCCGGGGTCTTCATTTAGGCAATCTTGGGCTTCTGCGACCAGTTTACACAATCCTTGTCCCTTTACTAATTTGGCAGGTTTTATATCTAGATCAAATTCCTGGACAATTGCCATCCAATTTCCCCTTCTCTTCCCCATCTCCTTTTGAGTGAATAGGGATCAGACTGCGGGATGAGGCACGATGACTTTGGTGTGATTTTTTAGGATGTAAGATCTGAAATGTTTTACTGCTTTGTATACTGCATAAGCTTGTTTTTATATAGCAGGGTAGTTCAATTAGGCTCCTTGGAGATTGGTTCTCATAATTGAAATTGGTGCCTCATTATTGTCATCATCCTTCTTGGTCAATACTGTAGCTAAGGACTGGTCGGAAGTGAAAGTATAGAGGAAGAAATATTTACTAAAGTCAGGACTTCGCAGCACCGGATCTTGAGACATTGCGGTCTTGATATTGTTGAAAGTATGCATCCTTGCGAATCATTTTTTGTAGGGTTTTGACAATTTCAGCAAAATCAGGCTTGAACTTTCTCACAAAATAAATTTTCCCGAAGAAGGATTGCATAGCCTTTTTGTTGTGGGGTAAGGGAAGATGATCTATTGCCTTTATTCATTCTGGATCTATACGAATTCTTTCTTGAGATATAATATGACCTAGTAGTTTCCCTTCCTCAACATCAAAGATAGTTTTCTTAGGGTTTAAAGATATTCCATATTTCCTACACCTTTCAAAAATCTGGGTTAGATGTTGGATGTGGTCTTCTCTGTTCTTTGAATACATAGTCATGTCATCCAAATATACTACTACACATTTGTTAATCAATCCCCAAAAATATACGTACATGGCCCTTTGGAAAGTTTCCCCTACATTAATCAACCCAAAGGGCATGCGTTTATAAGAAAAATTTCCCCACTTGGTTCAGAAGGTAGTCTTCAATCGGTCTTCCTCTAAAACTAGAACATGGTTATAACCTTAGAAACCATCTAGAAGGGAGAAAATTTCAGAACCGGACACGGTCTGCAAGAGCTGTTCCATGGGTGGGACTGAGTAGTTATCCTTTTCTGATGCTCTGTTAAGGTTTGTGAAATCTACACACACGTGGATCTCCCCAAACTTTTTCCTGACAGGGACCAAATTTTCTACCCGGGCATAGTGTCTAACCTAAAAGATAATCTTAGGATATAGTAATTTCTTTAACTCTTGATACATCAAGGGTTCTAGAGAAAGATGGTACTTCCTAAGATTTTGTTGAAAGGGTTTTACTCCAGATTTTAATGGAATTGTGTGTTGGATAGTGCGAGTGTCGTAAGTTTTGAATTATTGGTAGGACCATGCAAACAAATCTTGATATTCTCTAAAAAGTTTGAGGTAATCTTTCCTATCTTCTTTAGACACTGTTTTACCTAGATTTACATTCTTAGTGTTTTCCAGGGTTCTTAGGTTTATAGTCTCATATACGGGACATGAAATCCATGTCTTTGTGTTCTTTGAACCTTTAAATCTTTCCCTCAAGTCGAATAGGTTCTCCAAATTTTATATCCCTTTCGGTATCGTGTGAAACTTTAGTTTATCATTAGAGTGAGATGTTCTGTTTTTCTATTTGTGTACGTCGATTTCTTCCAGTTTCTCTTGGAATACCTCATCATCAGTAGCCAAATATTTAAAATTCTCTTGATTGGTTTGAAAATATACATTCTGTCCATCTCCTTCGAAAACCTTCCAATTAGAAATATTGTTGGGTACTGATGGTTTGTAGAGTAGTTCCATAGTGAACCTGGATGCTTCATAGTCTTATAAAGGGGATAACCTCGAGGCTTCAGTGGCTAGGGAATCAACACGAGTATTCTTTGTCATGAGAACAACAGTAATATTGAAGGTCTCAAAATGTTCTATTAGCCTATGCACCTCGTCTTGGTAATTCCACAAGTGGGGTGAATTGCAATGTATAGTATTCTTTACTTGCCTAACGATGATTTCATAGTCCCCAAAAAATTTCAGTTCTTTAATGTTTAAGTCTATGGATTTCTTCAGTCCTTGAACTAGATCTTCATACTCAACGGTGTTATTGGGGCATTCAAATTCTAGTCTATAGGATAGGAAATTCTACTTCCCCTTTGGGTCTATGAGGATGCATCCTGCTCCTGAACCTTCTTGTGACTTAGATCCATCAAAATACAATTTCCAAACTTGTGAGCGAAATTTAACAACTTCTTCATGCCTAGTTATTTTCTCATCTCTGTATACCTTGTCTATTGTTTCCAATAGAGGTTCTTGGAAGAATATGATTTCTTCTGTTGCTGCCAATAGATTCACTTGAAAATACATTTTGAAGTTTTGAGTGAGAGGTACATCATACGAGAGAGGAGCCAAATTGTCGAAATTAGAATCGCAGGAGTAGTTTCCTAGCACTGGGAAATCTGCCAACGAGGGTTCGTTGAAGGCTTCTAAATCGATGACAGTATGTTTTAGATATATTTCCCTATCGATCCTAATCATGTTAGTATGCCCCTTTAGTGGCAACCAGAGGTGATCCCAGTCCGTGCTAAAGTAACCATTCAATTTCACAGACCAATTTGAACTAAGTAGCATTCCATAAGGTTCTAGGACATCTACTACAATGATGTCAATTACTTGAACAATTTTTGGGTGTGTAGCCATTCTGATCATGACATAATTAAGTTCCCAAATAAATTTTACGTGAGTTCTGTCTAGTTGTATAACAAGTTTATCACTTTTGAGAGGAACTGCATTCAATTTATTGCATATTGATAATGAAATGACATTGGAGGATGCCCCTGAATTGACTAAAAAATTATGGAGGTTTCTGTTGAAGACTTCAAAAGTTAAAAGGAAAGGTGGGACAAAAGGTTTTCCCTTTTTTTCTAAAGAGAAAGCGTTCACATTTGGTTTGTTCTTTAGATCCGTGGGAGATGGGACCTCACCTAGGTTAGTGCTTTTTTTAGTGGCATCTATTGAATTTAAGGCATGCAAAAGAAACTCCTTTTGTTGGGGAATTCTGCACATATCCATGACTGACACATTAGCCTTCAACTTCTTTAATTCTTCTACTATTTTGTAGTCCATCTTGGGTGACTCTCGAGTATGTATGTTTATAGGATTTATTTGGGATACAAAAGGTTCTTTCGAGTGATAGACTGTTTGTTTTCTTCTTGAAGATTGGACAATGATAAGGTCATTTGAGACCGATTGACCCTTAGTTTGTGTTTGCATCGTCAAAACCTCAGTGGGTGGTTCCTGAACTTCAAATACATCATTGGGAGGCATCGGTAAGTCAGGATCCCATAAAAACATGGTTGTTTCTTCTGATGGCTCAACTTCCTCCTGATCGACGATGTTCACCATTGAGCCGCTTGATTGTTCGGTAAGATAAACTTTGTCTAGGAACCGATTGGCCATTAAATTCATAACGTGCACCCATTGAGGAAAATCCCTTTAAGAATGTTTCTCTTGATGGTACATAAAAAAGGAGTCAGATGCTACATTACCCAAGTTGATGTTTAAGTTGGCCGGGGGAGGTTCAATCACTTTGAAAGGTGGGTTTAAAAAAAAAAGGTTTATAGGGCCTTTGACCTTGGTTTTCTTCCCTAACACTTCTTTTCATGTCTATGATTTCATTCGATAGTTTCTTTACCATCCGTTGTAGGTATTCTATCTCCCCACTTCCCTTTTTAGTACCTTGATCTGTTTGTTTTCCCAGGGGTCTAGTCAACAAAAGTCCTCTCCTAGGGGGGAGGTTGAACTTCCTTCTTAACTAGTGATATTTGACCCTCTTTGCATCCCTTCATTTGGAGTTCAATCATTTTGGCTTCCTCAAAATTTTCAGCTAGGTTATGTTTGGTAGCCCTTTTCACAAACATGGAAATGGAAGCAAGAAGAGCATTACCATATACATCAATTTGCAACTCCTGAGTAGGTTTAGTTTCAGGTTGAAATTTGTTCAGGATAGTGGTAAACCATTGGTTGAAGTCTTTAACCTTCTCTTTTGAAATCATGGTGGAGGCAAATAGTTCAACCATTAAATCTCTTGTGGTGGTTTCTTTTGCAAATTTGTCTAAGAAATCCTCTTGAAACTTTGTCCAACTGGTTATGGACCCCACAGGAAAGTTAAAATGCCAAGTTGAGGCTGAATTCTCAAAGGTATAGGGAAAAATCCTACAAAATATGTCCTCATGTTGTATGTTCATCAGTCTTATAGCTAGTATGAATTTTTTAATATGGTCTTCAGGCAATCCAGAGGTTTCAGGGTTGAATTTGGGAAGTAATTTTTCTAGGTGTCGAGGGAGGTTGTGTACTCGTCTAGGGATTTCCAGAGCATATCTGTCCAACCAAAGTTGATTATTTTGAGGTGGATTTACCCTTTCTTCATTGTCATCATTATTATCCTCCATGTCGTTTGACTCTGAAGCTGAGCGATCCGATTTAAACCCTTCCTCGTCAAATTCAAAATCGTCGAGCTCAGAGTAGTTACCAATTGGTGTTGCAGGGATCAGATTAAGGGTATGTTCGATCTTGGTGAGGGCATAATCTATCAGGTATTCTACTGTGTGGACAAAAAACTGGTCAGGGGTGTCAACAACTGGTCTACTGACTTGTTTTCTATGAGGGATTAACGTAGCTAAAGGTAACGATCCAATTTGTTGGGTGTAGGCTCTTGTGATTCTTATGAACTGGTTCATTTCTTCATGGGGAAGAGCGAAAGGCATTTCAGGGAACATGTGTTCTACTTTCTAATGCTAGGGTGAGTTACTCGTTTAGGGAGTACTCGTTGTATGTGGGATTTCTTGAGAATCACTAGCCATGCATGTAGGCTATTTTGAATCTATCGGATATGAGAAATATATTATAAGAAATTTCATTATCCATTCATTCATCCAGACCCTCCTTCTAGTGCTAATTCTGTTGAGGGGTTCAAGATCCCTTTAACTCAACAGTAGGAACCAAACCTGCCTTAAAGGCCCAATTGGACTCTGCAACATTTGATGGGTGGAATGGTTCTCCAGATCTTTCAATCTAGCTAATTTATCGATGAGATTTACTTAGTGATTGGCAGGATATATTTCTATGAAAGTTCCTCCTTTAGATAAAATGTTCTCTTTTTTTTTGTCTTTTATTTTATTAGATGAGTTTGATAAAATGAGGTGTGCTGGTATAAACCAACTTATAGAATTGATTCTTAACTACTGAAGAAGGACAAGCCTTGGATAACCCTCGTGCTCAAGAATGCAGACAACGATATTCACACCTATTACAAGTCTAGTAATAATACATTAACTTGTTGGTATTTCAACAGTGTCTGAGATACAATTATTGAAAGAAAACATGCATGCAATAAGATGATTGCAAGAAAAATAGTTTCCTTAGCTCTACCATCAATCACACACTAACACAACGATTTTATTTTCATCATTAAGAACAAAAGAATCGCTAAAATATTGAAACATATAGCTTATAAATAGATTCTGAAACTCTTACTCTTTACAACATCAATTACTGAAATAAAAGTTGGAAGCAATTCCTCAATCCAATCACATAATGCCTTTGATGAAAAACTAAATTTTGTCTCTGGTTCTAAACATAACTTCTCAATTAAGGTTGTTTAGAAAAAGTTCTTTACAATTCTAAAAAAAGAGGGTCTTTTTCCCAAAACCATCGTCCCTTCCTAAAAGGTCAATCCCCTTATTTATAAAGAATCACTAACTAAAATAGCTGCTACAAGTTTGTTTTAAGTAAAACAAAATATTTCCACGTGGCACTTGATCTCTTTGTTCTCTGGAAATCATCTCGTGTTTCTACTGGAGTGGATGAATATTCTTGTAATTTGACCATTTGACGAAGAGATCCTCTCATGTGTTAGCATACGAGAATCTGTGTTGATCCATCGTAGCTGCAAGCATTTCCTTCACTTCCACTGCTCATTCTCTATATTTGGCGACTTTGGCACTTAACCGTTGCAAAAATGTATGAGCCTTGATTGGGTGTTCCATAAACTTCTGTCTTTGAGTTGGTGTCATACTTGCCACCTGTGCGATATCCACTCCCCATGTCGAGTCTTGTTTTGCATGTCGTTTCACTATGTCATGCAAGTCGACAAAGTCTTCGGGTGAGTCAAACTTTGGGAGGCCAATGTCTTTCATTTCTCGATTGATATTTTCCTAGCTACTTTTTCACTCATCCCACCTCTTTTGTATTTCACACTGAGGTTCCTGGGCCATACTTACCCAATATTTGACTACTTTCTTGATCCCCAAAATGCTGACATCCATCACCACTCTAATGCCATGCTCCTCTGCCTCTCGACCCTTCTGCACTGCGTTGATGTAGTCAATTCGTTCTATAACTTTGTGTGCCTTTTAATGCCATCTCTCTACATCCTTACATGTTTCTAGTGCCATAAGGGTCTCTTCTTGATAATCGGCTATACATGCAATGAAAATATGTCTTTCGCTTGTGAACTTTTCATATGCATCTTGGAATTCATTCTTCAGAAAAACCGTGGCCTACGTTGAGTCTTGGTAATATTTTTCCAAGTGGCGTGGATGGTCTAGATCCTTCAGTGCAACAACCAGTTCATTTTCATCTCTCTTTGGTCGAACCAACGTGGAATCAATGATATCCATCCTTGCGTCGATGAACTCATATGTATTTGTGTGCTTTGTGCCGAGAAACTTCTCCTCTGTGGTGATGAGAATCGAGATATCTAGCGTGAGTATTATTTTCTTGGTGGTTCTCCTCATGATATATTTCCTCTTCCTATCATAAGCGATCACTTGCATATCAGAGACCTCATCAATGGGCTAAGGGATTTGTTGTTTTCCCCAAGTTAGAGTGTTGCCCAAGCTTCATCTAGTATGTATTTGTTCTAGGACCGGTTCTTGTACTTCTTCCATATGTTCCAATGGTTTGACCTCTGTCTGGTGTTCATCACCTGGTGAGGTATCGAGAATAATTAAAGATTCAGTGATAGGCTCAGTACTTACTTGGTGATTGATTGTCGAGGTGCCAATATCTAGCTATTACACTTCCTATTTTTTTCCACCTGAACCTAGCTCATCCCTTGAGCTGTCTTTCGGGGTCCCTGATAGGTCAAGAAACTCAGTGTCTAAGACACTTTCGACCTCATGGTTTCCCTGTGGAGGGTTTGGAACTGATGCATTGGGAACTGGGGCAGATGTTCCCCCGGGTTCTTTCTCCTTTGTAATGAGTATCATAGTTACAAGTGAGACATCTGAACACTCTTCATCGTCATAGATGATTATTTGATCAAACAAGGGATTTGGCACACCCATTTCACTTGGTGTTCTTGGAATCTCATACTGGGTTGGAATGGATACCGATGATCTATCCTGTGGTGATGGAACTCTGGGGTTTCCAGACCAAGGGTTTTATTCAGTTTTATTGAATATGAACCATTTATGTCTTCTCTGATTGTGATTGGGTCGGCCAAGATGATCCTTTTCATTTATACCAGTTGAGTATCGTTCTCTAGCTAGTCGATGATTCTTTGGGCTCCTTCTAGTAACATCAACCCCCTCCTTTGCGCCTCTTTGGTTTCTGTTGCTCTAATTTATTCTCTAACCCTGAGAGCTTCTTGAGCCGATTGTTCTATTGTTTTGACCTACCCATCCATACTCATAGATTTGAACCTAGTCATGTTTAGGTTATCTTTTCTTTGTAATACCTCCTCCTAGTCCTGAGCACATTCTGTAAAAATATCATCTTCAAACTTGTCATGTGTGTAGGAAGAGACTTGTGAAGCGTGTTGGGGAACTAGGCCTTTAGGGTCATGCTTGTGAAACCATCCTGTCGGGAACCTATATTCCAACTGACTCAAACCCTCTTGTTTAGCTAGAGCAGTGTCCTTCAGTATATAAAACCCTATATGGAAACCATAGGGTATGAGTGCTCATTTTTTGTCCTTAACCAAAGTGCCATTATGGCCCTGCAAGATAGTCTAGTAACATATTTCTACTACAACGAGCCCATATGGGACGTGAGCGGGGAGAAAATGTAGTGCTACGGTGGCCCCGAACACCCGGACATAGGTTGAGGTTTCATCTAGGTACCAGTGGCCTACTTTCGAAATCATTTTCTTGGATGCTACAGAAAGCCTTGGGCATTCCTTTTTAAATATAATGAAATAGATCCGAGAATTGAATTCATTGCAAATAATAGCATAAGACTTCTTGTACCTATTTTACCATAATATGTTGAAGTAGATGTGTACAGGAAGCTCTGCGATGTGCCAGATCAGATTCATACTAGTGAAGACATTCCTCGCGTAGATTACATCTAGCAGATACGAGACCATGTGAAAAGAGGGCGGTTTTACCTCCTTTGGTGACTGGGACTATAGTATACTAGTGCTCAATTTCTTAGAGATAATTTCTCTCAAGTTGAAGCTACTCCTGAAAATAGCCATACTGTATGCCAGGGGCATCCATGCCTCTGAGAACTTGGCGCAGTCTTTTTCTCCGTATAATTGGAAGATTAGAGCCATTAAGTAGATATATGTCTCCCTTAGATTCACTGTCCTATACCAGCCGTTGCCCCGGTTCATAATTTTTTTTTCTTCCTTCCACCAGGAGGCCATTAATCGGCTGGTGTCATGGAATTCATAGAACCTCACCATGAAGTATGTGTTCAACTGCTCCTCCAGGTCCCTGATTTTGTAGTACTTCTAGACCTCAGTTGGGAGAAAAACTCTGACACATCCACCATTCTCATCATTGATTAGGAACTTCTGTGCATCTGTGTGATCGATTATACAACTCAAAGTCTCAATGCAGGGAAAGACTGGAAATCAAAAGGCTACCATATGCAAGCACGACCACTGAATATTCAGGAAAACCTGGTCATCGAGCACCCTTACATCTAGGTCGATGTGTGGGATAAACTCTAGGTAATATTCCCAGTTGATTCTCTTGAATAAATATCCCCACTCTGGGAGTATTATTTTTGATCCAGTGGTTGCTTCTATATCATCGAAAGTAGGGGGAATGAACAAATGCCTTCTTGGTTGATGTTTTTATGATTGACTCCACTCAGGGAGAAAATTCCAACTGCCTCGCCATGTCGGGAAAAGATCCTTCACCCATATATTCTTCTTTTATTTTTGGTGCCCTCGACAAGGGTCTGGTCTTTGGTTTCCTTGGAGGCATATTCCCTACATCTAGAACAATGTTAGATACCATGTAATAGACACAATGCTAATACATAAAAATGGAACCTCCAAAATGAACAAGTTAACACATACCTCTTCTTTGTACTAACTAATTTGGTTTTTGAAAGTTTAAGAATCAAACACAACTCTTGAGACACTCTTTTTACTTCTTCGGCTTCTTTGGAAGTGGGAAACTTGTGTGTAGAATGGAGGTGTTTGAAGTTGTCTCAGTGATTTAAGCAAAGATAATACTTACCTTATTTCATCAGTTATTCAATTCGGGGTATGAGTGCGGTTCTACAAAATTTTCCGCCAGATATTCATTATGTTCAAATTAAATGTAGTCGCAGGTTGGCGGCGCAGGCGTGGGATATAACCTGGTTCATCAACGATTTCAAATTCCTATTGTTCAATTGACGGATGAGGTAGAAACGTATGCGAAGAGAAACATTAGCTGGCCTATTAAATGATAGAATCCGATCGTATTTTGTGCTGAAAATGCCCCCTCGTTCTGACAATTTAACGGGAGGATCGAGAGTTGGTACTTTTCTTTAGACAAATTTTTTTGATATCTCTTGGAAAAAAATCCGACACTGATCCATATTACTGTACAACGCTGATGTGGAAATTATGACTTAGAAGGGTGAATAGGACATGGGGAAACCTAAGGTGATTCGAGACAAAACTAGGCCATATGAAATGCCTATACGGCAAAGACACGTGGTGTTTGAGATTAGCATCTTCATTTAATCGTGTTATTTAGAATCCAGAACTTTCATTAGCTAAGAGTTTTAACAACAAGTCCTACTTTTCCGACACCAAAAAAGTATCAAGTATCGGTGATCGGAGATAAGTTTAAATAAGTGTTCCTGGATTGACCCCCCTCGAAAATTGTCAATGCCGAAAATGCATCGAGGATCGGTGATCGGCGATGTGTCAATGCGAAAATTTTCCATGATTTAAATATTTGAGATTTCACCGACCCCAAACAAACACATCTGTAATCAGCTATGAGAGGTTCATCATGGACCATGTCAATGTTTAGCTTTCTCACATTCCACTGACATTGATGGGAAATCAGTCATTTCTTGAAACATTTTTGCGAACAACCAACACAAATCTACTCTGTTTTTTACCGATGCCCATGATACATCGGTGATCGATGATTATTGTTACTATGTGATCGTTTCACTTGCTCAGATTTCACTGACGTCTAACATTAGCGCAAAGGTCACAATTTTAGCTGCAAATTCTTAGTTAAAATGCCAAGTTTATTTTAGACACAAAGATTTCACTTTGAAATGCTCAAATAAATCCAACTTGATCGATGATGGGACATGAAAATGAAATTAGCAATCCCTCCATAAAGGACTCAATTTAGAAAGCAAAACAAAAGAAAACAAGTGGTACCCAAAAGAGAAAGATTTTTCATAAAATCTTTTAGGGTGTGTTGAGTGCTCAAAAGGGCCCAGACTTTTGTTTGGCCTTATTGAGAGTTGACCGTGGTGCATCAGGTAAGATCTCATAGAGCATGCCATACTGAGAGTAAATTAGTTCTAGCTGGTGGGGTCTCATAATAGTCTCTTCCTCAAAAAATACCCCGGACATTTCTACGTCTTTGGACATGTAAGGAACCAAAGACTTCAAGAAGCACTCAAGAAAGAACGTAGGAGGGACCTTGACCTTAATCAAGATCTTTATTTTCTTCCATTCTCAGATATGATATGGGATATGGCCAGCTTTGGTCTGCTCGAAGTTGGCCAGGAACTCGGTGCCGTAATCGTATCTCACTAGAAACTGGAAATGGTTCAAGAAAACCATAGCTAGGTCATTAAAGTAAGAGTACTTCGAGATGTCCAACTTGATATACCACTTCGTCGCGCCCCCTATAAGAGTGCATTGAAAATTTTCAACTAAATAGAGTCATATTTCAATGAGTTTGATGAGCACCACAAGTGAAAGGTAGTCACGTGATCACCTGGATCTTCGCTAGGCTTGCCCTCAAATTTCAGAATATGCGAAGGAAAATTAGTTGGCATTGGGGGCCAACGTGTATCGTGACAGATCGGGTCATTTAACAATCTTAAAAGTCTGGAAAATGCAAGGTTTCCAGAAAGGGTAGTTTTGGTTATGAATTATTTACATGAAAAGAGGGACCTGGATTTTGACTGGCACCAGGTTGCCAGGAAAAGTTGGACTACTTGCCAGGGTTTTGGTAGAAACCATTGCCTTGACAAACAAAAGGAAATTGCATTTGTTGTTTCATCATCATTTGACTCCCTAAATTGGACGACATAGCCTGTGCAGGGATTGCTCCTTGTGTCATGTTCCAAGGACCTTGGTTGGGGTGCCCCTAGACGATCCTTCTAGCATAGGTACTGAACCTTGCCTAGGGTTCCATTGGGTATGGAAAGGGTTTCCCCAGACCGACATCCATTGCAAGGGAAACGAGCCTTGACAAGGATTCCAAAGGCCCTGTGTGGAGTATACTATATTCTTCGCTCCCTGTGACGGAATGGTACCTTGCATGAGGTTCTGTTGACCAAAGCTGGGGCTGCCCCCAATCGAGAAAGAAACTAAAGAAAAATGATTGTTCCCAAACACACCAAACAAAGATAACAAAATAGATCCCACTGATGTTGTATAGGATGAAGGTCCCAAACTAACTCCACTAAGCAAGCTATAGTTAGCGTTAGGCCCGATTGGATGCTGAAAAGCGCCACCAAGTGAAGGGGACGAAGGAGGTATATAACCCCCACCGTAAGGAATAACATTGAAAGGGGCGGTAGTGCATGTGGATGATCCTTGCAAAGGAGCATTAGAGATCCCTTCCCCCATACCCATGGTCTGTAAAGTAGAGTAACTAACAAATGAATTCGATTCAAATTCAGGCATCCCATATGATAAGGGAGTGCTTGTTGTGTTCTGAGTGAATGGAATTGTGGTCGATGCCATCAAAGGGATCAGACCTGAAGTCATGGGTGTCGGGACAACTACGGTACTGACAGGAGAAGGTGGGGGAGGAGGTACAACTCCCCCTCTAGTGGTAGTCGTAACAAGAGTACGGGGACTCCCAGACGAAGTAGCATCATTTTCTTCCATTTCTTCTCACCGAATAAATTGGCGTTCGTAAGATGTCACCTCGGGAGGGACAACCTGGATTAGCAATGACGTTGAAAAGTCCATGATCAAAGGGTTTGTTGGCCTGAAACCTTCGGTTTCAAGGTTAGAAACGATAGATTCCTTCGATGCTGGAAAGTCTCCTCTCAGAGCAGGCTCGGGTATAGTTTCCTGCGGCCCGGTCGCTTCGATCGATCCTTCTTGATCAAGTCTTCACCTCAACAGTGGTGGATGTGGCTCCAAAGTAATAGACAACAAGCCCTGAAGTCGTCACGACCGACGAAGATGTTGATCTTCCACTTTGTGAAGTGATCAACCAACACAGTAAGGTTTGACTAGCGTTGAAAACATAACACACATTAAAAGTTTCCTAAAGATAAATCAAGTAGTCGAATAAATAGTGGGAAGGACAGTTACACCAATTGACACTAGAGAAACTAACCGGTGTAAGTGAAACTCAAACATGAAAGCACCCTCTGAGTATTCTCTGTGAAGCACGATCCGACGTTCACCATAGGTACTATGGTATACCCCCGTAGTCACCTGTGTAAGTCCGTAAAAAGTATGCAACTAAGTTTCCAACTCGCAGTCGACAGTTGGACTGATTGTAGTGAGCAGGATAAAAATTACGAAGCCCTTCAAGGGTGCTGAAAGAAATTGGTCTGGAAGACAATCGAGGATCTCAAATGGATTCGAGGTCCACAAATATCTATAGTAAAATGTGATCAATAGTTTTCCCAAGAAAGACCCTCAATATACGATCCCCACTACATTTGGTACGGCTTTGGAGGGGTTATCTCCTCTACCTTTCCTCACACGACCTCATGTTTATACCTTGTGTTAGAGAGGGGTCCCGAATAACTCTTACGATACTAGACTTTAGACACTCCCTATATCAGACTCCAATGTTTGTTTTAAATGGCCTTGAAGAGTTTCCTCTTCACACCTATTTCAAGGCCCTAAAATCCTAAACTAGTCGGTGAACCCTACAAACAGAAAGTCTAATATATTTTAAGTTAAGCATTAATTTTAAGGATTTATTTACGCGAAGGATGTGGTTGTGCAACTAATGGTGTTTTGGAAGAGACAAAAAATGAAGAAAACTTTAAAGAATTTAAAATAAAAAATATACTTCGAAATCAGAGCAAAAGCTTGTAAAAATCTTTGTAAAATTCAACTTTTCAAATTAATGTTTCATGATCTTATAATTAAAAGTTTCCTGGAAAGTGATTTCGTTTGAATAAACAAAACTACTTATATTTCCAGGAAAGCAAGAAAGAACTTTGAAATTGTGACTCTTTTCTTGTGCAAACAAACAACCTAGGCTACATTACCAAACTAAATGCAAGAAAAATTGTTTTTGATTTTTTTTTTAACTGCTTTAACAAGAAAAACTAAATTCAAAATTATTTTTTGTTTTTCAAAGCAAGAAACAAGAAAAAGAGAAAACAAAACTCAAATTTATAGAGACCTTAGGCCAACTGTGTAAACGCAGGGATTCAAAAAAGAAACCAAAGGAGGATCTAAAACTTGAAAGTTCACTCTAAACTTCTAGGGTAAAAAAAAGAAAACTAAGAAACAAGTTAACAACGAATATTTAACCCAAGCTAAGGCCAAAACAATAGACTATGTAAGGTACAAGAAATCCATGGGAAGCTTAAAGCTTCAGTGAGGAAAGATAAAAAATTCTCTTTGTTAAAAAAACTTTCAAGACACAGAGACACAGACTGTTGCGCCAACATCCTACTTATGTACGCAAGTTTTCTACCATGTAGAGTGTGTATGTACATGGGCTAAGCTAAAGCAGAGCACACACACCTCTGAGAATTTTCAAAAAGAAAAAGACTAGGTAGGGAAAGATGGTAGGCACCTTGCAGGTAACCAAAGACCCTTAAAAGACTCAAAGAACTTGACTAAAACTCAAAAGGCAATCAAGAAGCCAATTAAAACCCAAAAACCTCCCTCTAAAACCCTAGAGAGACTCCCCAATGGAGTCGCCAATTCTGCTAGCGGGAAAATCGCCCTATAACTATACCAGGGTTCAAAGTATAAACAAAGCTATGAAATCCATTAAAAGAAAATATAATTTATACACTACCCAATACATTCCAAATAGATGAACAAAAAGTGATAGAAGAGTAAGTTAGAAGAAATACCTTTGGTCCAAACGTTCTATGTTGACCTCCTCGAGCTTTGTAGCTTCCTTGGATGCTGGTCTCCTCCCAAAGGTGACCTGCATCAACACTTAGGAAAAAATGATACAAACATTCTATTTCTACTCATCAATTAGGGCTAGACATAAATTGTTATGCATAAGTCAAACGAAAGACATAAAGATATCATTTGGGACAGGAAAAATATTCTTTTATTCAATATTCAAAGATAAGAAATTACAACCTTTGTAGTCCGATGCTACACGA
The DNA here is from genome assembly GCA_032191745.1 of Picea mariana. NCBI lineage: Eukaryota > Viridiplantae > Streptophyta > Pinopsida > Pinales > Pinaceae > Picea > Picea mariana. The sequence continues at coordinate 69,994 of JASDQU010013491.1, read as the reverse complement.
AACTGGTCCGGTCTCCTCTTGATGTTGCTCCAAGTGCACCTTCTAACTTCCTTCTCTCACAATCAGCTGATCACTTCAAGGGAAGGGAAGGGATTGTATGGGAGAAAATAGCTAGAGATGAAATGCTGAGGCAAGAACTCAAAAAAGGATGCAAATACTTGGGAAAGGAAGGAAAGGGATTTGGGAAGAGTTTCACCGTTCTAATGCTTGCTGATGGAATGAGACCCCAATACCTCATTTTATATGACAAAAGGATAGTTATTCGGTTTGGGGACGGGCTACAATAGGTGAATTGGTTGGGAAACCTCCAATAGCCCGTAAACTCCACTGAATTCCTTACAAATTTTATTTTTTGCAACTTTTGGAGGTAAATGCAGGGTGTTTAGTATGCAACTAGCGTATGTAGGTGGGGTGTATAGCATGCAAAAAGAGTATGTACACGGGCAGTAGTGCAACAACACACATACATTCTCCAAAAAATGGTTTTTAAAATAGAGTTCCTCAACAATGAAATGGAAAATTGTGCAAGTAGAAAGGCCAATGCCATGTATGCATGAGTAGGGAATTTTAGGGCTATAACAAGAGATAAAGGAAAATTCTCTGGTATAAATTTTAAGTCGAAGGGTAGATCTAAATTCCCGGTTCATACGACAATAAGATGCTTGAAATGCGGTAAATCTGGGTATTATAAAAAGGACTATAAGTCGAGTGATATGGGAGTTAGTACAGGATCCAACGAGAAGAAGTCGACTGAGAGAAAGACAACCCCGGATAAGGGAGTAATGTGTACCTGGATTCGACCAGTACATAGTCAGATCAAGTTATTTGGTTGATTGACTCTAGAGAATCCTATCATATGAAACCACATAGAGAATTGTTTTGCTAGTATGCATGATATGATGGAGGTGATGTGTTCTTGGGGGATGACTCGAAAACAAAAATTGTTAGACGAAGAAGAGTTCAACTGATACTGCAGGATGGGAGGAAAAGAACCCTTATAGGTGTGCTACACATTCCAGATTTGGTAAGAATCTTGATATCTGTCAGTAAGATGAGTGATGTTTGGGTACACACTCTGTTTCAGAAGGATTCATGCAAGATGGTCAGAGGTGCGATGGTATTAATGAAATGAGTTCAAATTGGAACCCTATACAAGATGTTAGGGAATGTCAACTCGAATGGATGCAAAAAAATTGTTTCTTTTGAAGTCTACTCGACGTCGACTCAACTTGGGATGAGTTGGCACAAACCGACTTGACAAGACATGATAAAATCGACCCAACCATGCTATGTCATGAGAGGATGGGACACATTGGAGAAAAAGGACTTCAAGCTATGCATATCAAAGGTATGGTCAAAGGTTTTCCTGAATGTGGTTTAGAAGTCAACTTTTGTGAACATTTCATATATGGAAAACAAATTTGGGTGAGGTTCCCATCTAGAGCGAGAAGGGAAAATGAGATTCTAGAATTGGTGCATAGTGATGTGTTTGGCCCGATTACAATGCATTCACTTGGTGGATCCCTATATCATGTCTCCTTCATAGATTATTTTTACACTACAACATTGATATATTTCATAAGGAAGAAATCAAATGTTTTCGAGAAATTTAAAGAGTTTAAATCTCTTGTAGAAAACCAGATATATAAGAATATTAAGGTGTTGAGAACTGACAACGGTGGTGAATTTTGTGGAAAATAATTTGATCATTTCTGTAAGCAGTGTGGCATATCACACCAAAATACCACACCATATACCCCACAACAAAATGGAGTTGCTTAGAGAATGAACAAAATGTTGATGGATAAGGCAAGGAGCATGCTGAGTGGTGCTGGGCTCACACAAGAATTCTGGGTGAAGGAAGTCGACACTGCAAAATATTTGGTGAATATGTCTCCTTCGTCGGCGCTAGTCGACACGACTCCACATGAGGTATGGTCTGGTAAGAAGCCTTTGGCTTCACATCTCAAAGTATTTAGTTTTGATGCATTTGTGCATGTTTCCAAGGAAAAGAGGAGCAAGTTGGACAAGAAGGTAGTCAAATGTATTCTCATTGGATATAAAGAAGGAATGAAAGGATATAAGCTCTGGGATCCTACATCAAGGAGAACAATGTAAAATATAGATATGGTATTCAAAGAAGTCATAGGTAAGTCTGATCTTGAAGAAGTTGTTAAACCGAGAAAAATATTGAGATGATGCAGTTTGAACTGAGGAACGAAGAAGATGATTTAGATGAGTTGAATGAATCTAAGGAAGAGGTGGAACAACATAATTCGGTGGTAAGGAGTTCATAAAGAGTAAGAAAACCAGTCAAAAAATATATTCCACCTGACTTCCATTTCACATTCAGGCTAACTGCCATTTATGATGAGCCCATGTCAGTCGGTGAGGTAGTCGAATTGGTAGAGGGTAAACTTTGGAAGGACACCATGGTCGAGGAGATGGAATCCTTGCACAAGAATGAGATATGGGATTTAGTCAAGTTACCTAGTGGAAGAAATGTCAGTAGCAAGTGGATATTCAAGAAGAAGATGAATGCCACAAGACAAGTCGATAAGTTCAAATCTCAACTGGTAGTGAAAAGTTATTCCCAAGTCAAGGGAGTCGAATTCAATGAGATTTTTTCCCTTGTTGCAAAACTAAATTCCATTAGAGTACTGATGACTTTTGTTAAGAACCAAATATCAATATAGCATAGAAAAACCTCAGAAAAAGTACTCAACACCTTGAAAAAGAGATAATTTTAGATAATAAGCCTCTTCGAGGGGGCAACCTCCTTTTACCCCACTTAAATGTTCAAGTAAAAGATGATTCAAAATGAAAATGTCTCCTTGGTATATATAGGAGACTAGGAGGTATAATTACAACTAATGGCCTAAAGCGGACATAAATAAAATAAAATTACTAATATAATATGCCCCAATTAAGGGATAATGAGCCAATATTAGGGCTTAACATGCCCCTCCCCTTGAGACAAGTGTTGTTCACAATGCTTGAGTAACTCTGTATGCTTCTGTATAAAAGACTTATATTCCCAAGTGGAATCTTCAGTCGATAGTTTCCTCCATTTAATGAGATACTCTGAAATGGATCTATTCCTCAGCTGGTGAATTCTTGTGTCAGTGATGGCTTCAGGATCCAATATGATTTTTCCTTCCTCGTCAAGTTCTGGCAATATAGTTTGAACTAGGATCTTGTCGCCTATAACCTTCTTTAAACATGAAACATGGAAAACTGGGTGTACTTGTGAAGATGCAGGC